>MNCI01003923.1:57446-90694 GCA_015680685.1 Gnetum montanum | reverse complement strand
CATGGCACTTTATTTTTATTTTTATATTTGTCTTTTCAATGGGAATCTTACGAAATTTATTCTATGCTTTTTTATTTTTTTAACTATGTCAACTTTTTAAGGTAGCACTTATTTTACTCTTACTTCCGTTTTTTGTTAAATCTACAAGGATATAATAAAACCTTAGTAACATGATAGAACTTACAATAATAATCCAAAAAGAATCCACAAGTCCCCTTGATGTCACACCTTTTTCATTCCCCCTTGGTTTTTCACTTTTCTATCTAGGCATAATGATCATAGGTATATTCTTAATTTGATAATGGAAAGAATATCATTATGGCTATGGTAAGAATCTCTTATTAATGGAATGGATGGATGGATGATGTGGGCTCAGTGTGCAAATAATTAGTCTCTTATGACTTGATAACATAGAGAAATTTTCACCTTGTTGGGCTACATCTTGCCTTTATTTGAATGTGTTTTATTAACAATCAAAATTATTTACAAAGGATTTAAAAACAAAGTATGAAAGAAATGGAAAAGATAGAAAAATTATGAAAAAGTATAAAGAATGAAAAATGTAAAAGAATATGAAATATTGAAAAAATGGAAGAGTATAAAGAATGAAAAAATGTCAAGGAATGTAAAAAAATGAAAAGAATTGTAAAACAAAAAAAAAATAGAAAAATCACTTATTAATTTTGAAATCAAAGTGAGGTATCTTCCCTACGACTAATCTCATTGGTGAGTATTTGGAAAATGCTCCTAAATCTCCTAGGTCGTACATTGTAGTTAGTTCACCTACCATCTTTAATGATGTAACTTTTCTATCATGATCATCTAAACCCTTGTTCTCTTTCCCTTTTGGTATATGATTATGAGTTAATTGTTTCATTTTTGAGCTCTCTGTTGGAGTCATTTTCTTAGTTTGGGAATTAGCAAGTGTTCCAGATGTTTCCATGCATGTATTAGATAGATTAAGGTTCTCAGTTAGTGGCCACAAGATGTCTTTTGGTTTTGTGACCTCTGCTCTTTTGGTGACACACAATGGTTGTTTGTTGTTGTTGATGTGGATTGGAATAGTAACTATGTTGACATTTTGGAGTGTTGGTCCACTATTGCACCCTTTACTTTCAGTAATTATGCACAAAATTTGCTATGTGTGTATGGCTCCATGTGCATCTTCCTTAGAAATCTCAACCAATAAATCTCTCATACTTAGCTTAGTATCAATTGTGCTAAGCCACGCCCTCTCCATAATTATTGGGAATTCCTTATCAGCATCTTTCACATCGATTATTAGAAAATAGGCTTGATAAGACCACCCATTGACCATGGTCACTACATTGTCAATTTGTTCCAAAGGCGTGGTGACAAACTAATTAGCAAGCTCTAACCTAACGTTGCACTCTTCCAATGGTGGTAGGTTCCATGCTTGATATGCTTTATAAGAGATCAAATTCATCCTAGAACCTGAGTCTAATAAAGCCTTGCATGGTAAATTCCCATCTATTCAAAGATAAATCAAGGGACTTTTAAAATTAGTTCTTTTCTGTGAAAGAGCCCCTACCTTGATCCAATGGGTTACTATTTGTGTGAGCATGACAGTTATGACATTTGAACCTGATGAATTTGAAAGCTTATTCCATTGAGAAGGGCTTGATGTGGTTGGGGTGGAATTAGGCGTGTTTCCCATCTACAGAGTCTTTTCTAGACTTATTCTTTAAAACGATCGTTTCTTGGGTTAAGACTCATGAGTAACCTTCCCCTCATGCATATTGACTACCCTTGTAGAATTCTTTGGTTGGGGTTGTGATGGAAAATCCCCCTTTGTGATAGGAGGTGGCACTGGTGGCATAGGATTTGAGTGTTGAGTAGAAAATCTAGCTGTTGGTGGATGCACACATGAATTGGGATCAATCCTTGGCAACATCGGTCTATGGTATTTTTTTGAATAGTAGTATGGGGCCTGAACAGTCATGTTCATTGGTGAGATTGGATGTTGGACATAGTATCCATAAGAATCAGGTTGTCAATATGGATACTATTGGCACGATGGTGGCATGGCCCATGATTGAGGCTGCTCCCACTATTAGTAATAGTGCTCATATGGTTGAGGGAAAGCTCCACTAGGATAGTATATTGATTGAAGGTTTTGTTGGTAGTTGCCTTGAGGATAAGGTAACTATTTGGGCATCTATTTTTGAATAAGTTTGGGGTTAAGTGTGTATGCCCCTATTTCTTGCAAATGTTTCATGACCAAATAACATCCCTTAGGATGTTCATACTGACACATAGTACAACCTTCATCATCTATAGAACTGGTATCTGAGACCTTAGCTATTGAAGCAACTTTTCTTTGGTGTCCAAGTTCTCTCTTTTTTCTTTTGTCTTTACCTCTTGAGAAGGCTTACTATGCTCTTCCCTCCTAAATCTTTAATGTTGTGGTGCATCTTTCATCAACTAAATCTCACATTTTGGCTATTGTGCTATTACATCAACAATAGATTTTTGGATTGGTAGTATCTCTTTTGGATTACCTAGTCCAAGGTTTCTTCCTCTTGGGTATTACATACCCTTGCATCTCTTTTTCTTATTGATGGATCCCTATTGTACTCTTCAACTAATTCTCTTTTTCTAATTTTACCTTTTGCTTTTTCCACTTGATCAATCAATCTTTGAATGCAATGGATGGGCAATTTTGATAATCTTTCATAGGCATAAATGCCAAGGGTCTCTCTGGTTTTACATCTTAGCCCATCTATGATGTGCCTAAGCTATTCCTTTGATGAAAATTTGTGGCCTAGGCATCTATGCAATAGTGAATAATATCTGCCCATTGCTACATCAAGGGTTTTGTGAGTCCCTTGTGATGAGTCACGGATTAGCCATGTCAACAAGGCCTTGTCAACTAGGCTGTGTTGACTAGGCCCCATCGATGCAGGGTCTGTTCTTCACTATAAATATGTGCCAAACCACTGTGTTTAGGCATCATCTTGTCATAGTTGTAGCGAAGCTCTTGCATTTTTTACATTCAAGAGTTAGAATATTTTCCTAAGTGCCCATAGCAGGAGTCATTGAGTGTACAGATCTTTATTTGAGCACTGTTCTACTTGAGCACGACAGTGTGTGCGGCAATAAAGACAAGCTTCTTGATAAACCTTGTAGCATTCTGGATAGCTTAAATATTTTATTCATGCATTTAATGGTTTTATTTATTTATTCCATGTTTCCTAGTAATTATACTAATTAAGTAATTAAGTGAGATAAGCTAAATAGCGATTAAGTAAACACATAAGTACGGTCGCTTTATGCATGTGTATGATGTTTGCTAATTCTAATAGCTCTTAACACTTGGTAACCTAGCAACGTTATATGTGTTCAAGATGAGTATGACAAGTGGGACTGGATACTTATGTTAGGACTAGTTACAAAATAGTTAGCCAATTAAATTAAAGTAAACATTAAATTACTTTATTCTTTATCCTATTTATTTCAAGTACCAAAACCATAAAACACAAAATGATAAAAATCATGTGCCTCAATTACACTTAAACCATACCCCTAAGCTTCACAAGTATAGTTGGGAAGACAATGAACATATTGATTGCTTAGTTCAGTTCCTAGAGAACTAGTGCACCAGAAAACTATAGAGTCTACGGAATTTGACCAAATCATGCATGAACACTTTATGATTTGTATGGTTGGACGTAGGGATACTTTGCCCCTCATCATTGGTTTTGTTGCTGTGGACTCTTTTTGTTGAAACGTGCACTATAAAGGATTAGTGAACATTATTAACATCATTGAATGAACCCTAAGGTCAACATCATTCTCACACATAATATAATTACATAAGCATACTGATATTTTATTTGTTTTGCATAATGTCTTCTTCTCACATGTGTGACAATGCTAAACTATCGGTTCCTCAAGAATGTAAGGTGGTATATACTCATCCAAATGAGTATGTGCCTAACTTCACCTTCATCTTGCATCAAGATGAACAATTACGATGATGTGATATGAAAGGCAACATTATAATGCCTCCCAATTAATCTGTACCCATGATGCTGCTTCAAACTCTTAAGAAGTTAGGCATCCATGATCTTCAAGAGAAGTACATTGTGCATGATTATGATTACCAGGACTACCATCCCACTAAAACAAAACACCAAAGAGATCAACACTAGGAGAAGCAAAATGAGTTTATGAAGGAAAACAATTTACCAATCCCTTTTTCTTGCTAAACCAAGATCATAAGGAGGACTCTCTCTCTCTGGGGGCTTTCGACATGAAAATTCTCCACCCCTCATTATTGCTGATGGTGGTGTGAACCTGAATTTACATTATACTATTAACAAACCTAGTTCAAGTAAAGATGGTAGTTAAGGCAAGGGCTCAGATAAGCATCAAGATGATAAGAAATCTGATGAACATGGCCATGAGAATCAAAGGGAAGTTGGTAGATACCATGGTGGTGGCAATCCTCCTCTCTCTTCATCCTATTCATCTACATCTTCCTCTTCCTCTTCTTCTGGTTCTAAAAAATGCCACAAAAGGAACAAACGTAATGGAGGTGAACAGTGGGACAATAGTATTGATTTCAAGGCCCACAATGAACAAAGG
The DNA here is from genome assembly GCA_015680685.1 of Gnetum montanum. Lineage (NCBI taxonomy): Eukaryota > Viridiplantae > Streptophyta > Gnetopsida > Gnetales > Gnetaceae > Gnetum > Gnetum montanum. Next base: position 86,083 of record MNCI01003923.1, on the reverse strand, counting down.
GATAATAGGGGACACCATTGGTGACAACGAAATAATGATGATGATGAGCCTTTGTTGGCAACTTGAAGCATGCTTAACATTATAGAGGTAGTCAAGATCCAAACCAAGCATGTGAGAGACAATCAGATCAAGCACTTAAACATGAACAATATCCAAAGATTTGAGGGCAGATATAATTCTAATTTGCAAAACCATCTACAAGCCTTTCACAATGCCTGCACCTTACAAAACATAGAAAATAACTAGTAGAAATTAAAGCTATTTCCCAGGACACTCATCAAAGAGGCTGAAAGTTGGCATCGATCTTTGTAACTAGAATCCATTCGCAAATGGAGTACCATGCTAGAATTATTTAATGATAAATACTAGAAATACTTTAGAGTGTCTAATCTGAGAAGGAAAATCTAAGGCTAGAATAAGGAAACACATGAACCCTTGGATGTTACCATGGGCAGATATTATTCTCTCTTACACCAATGCCTTGCTCATGGTTATTCTCAGAGGGAATAACTCCACCACATCATAGATGGGCTTAGAGTAGAAACTAGAAGAACTCTTGGGGCTTATGCCCAAGGGAGATTGCCCAAACTAAGAGCTCATCAGATACAAAGGTTGATAGAGCAGGTAGCAAAAGAAGAAGATGAGTTGCAAAAGATGAAAAGTGCAGAAGAATATAATATGAACCCTTCCATCATGAAAAGGGAGCTTTGATTCCATGATGAGGAAGAGTCACCACTCGACAAAGTGGTGAACAAGAAGACCTTGTCCATAAAAAAATATATTTCTAATATTTCGCCAAAGGTTGATAAATTATGGGACTCTTTGGATGAAAAATTTCAAACTACTATGAAGATTGTTGAAGAATCCAAAGAGCATAATAGTGATTGCAACCATAGCAGGCAGAAAGAAACTAAACGTGCTTATCAAAGAGGTAAGGGAAAAGTTGCTGTAGTAGATGAAGTTATGGAGATAGACTTCGTTAATGATGTTAGATGTGACATTTGTCAATATGACCATCCTAAGGAATGGTACCTTGTAGTGTCACACTTACAAGAGTTTGGGGTGTACATGGTGAATCCTCGACTAGCAAGGAGGCAAGCACTCAGACGATTGCCTTATCCTCAAGGAAATCTAAGGAAGTTCCATTTGCAACAACAAGCTTACTATCCAAGTGGAGCTCCACCATAACCGTATGGCAATAACAACAGTGGCACCAACCACAGCCATGGAAAATGCCATCACCAAGATAACAATATACTTATAGGCAACCAGATTCATATGGGTACTATGTTTGGCAACTTGTTTTGCCATGAAGCTTTACTAGCCATGCCTCATTCCAACATCATTATTATCCTCTAGAGTATCATCGAACTCATTCACCATCTACTCAAGGGGAGCCCCCATATCCATACCACCCTTTGCATCCTTCTACATACATTCCTCCACATTCAACCTAGTTACCTCCAAATTCATCCATGTAGGGTGAAATTTCCTCATAGCTGCAACAATGAAATGCTACAAGGGCTGTAAATTTATAATTGGACTTCCAGCCAAGTGGTTTGGATAATTAGTCCAAGAAATAACCAAATTTTCAACCCAATAGTCCTCACAAACCCTCGTAACCTAATGCAGCTGGTTGCCCCATATCTCCAACATCTTCATCCTCTACATCAAACACATTTGAGGGCCCTTCAAACCAAATGCCACCTTAGATCCACACTGTGATGTTAACTCATGTTGCCTTTGATTGGATTAAGGTTGGAAATCTTCCCATGAAGCAATCTGACCTAGAAAGTTCTCTTATTTTCTTATAGATCACTAGACATGAGCCATGCAAGGCTCTTCTTGATTCTAGTTATGGAGTCAATCTTATCTTCTATGACATGTACAAGGCCTTGAACCTACCACCTCTTAAGAAGAGAAATATCTATTTTAAATTGGCAAACTAGTTAATCATTATCCCTTTGGGATTAGTGGAGGACATTGTGACTATAATATGTGGGTGGTCCTATCTTGCCAATTTTCTAGTGATCAAGGTAGAAAAATACAAAGGTGACTTCCCCATCATTATGGGACGTGCATGGTTAAGCATTGTTGATGCACAAATGTGCATCAAGGACATCTCCTTGGAAATCTCCAATGAAAATGAATTTGGACAACTTGAGAAGAAGCGAGTTCCATGCATTGTGTATAGTGATAATGGTTGCAATTGCGTGCAGAAAATATGATTTATTAAAAGTACATTCATTAAAGCATGCAATCAGTGTGCACATGAAACTGATATCCAAAAGTGCTTATACACAATAGCCACAAAATAGGAGGGAACCCAGTGGTTGATAGCTTATTCTTATAGCAGCACACTTGCATGGAGCTTACTGAGAGCCTAACATATGCATATGTCAAGGGCATGGATGAACTTAAGTAACTTCATCACTAAATATTTCATGATGAAGATGATGATACATATTGGGGAGAGTTGGTAATCCTTGATCATTTCAAGCTAGAGCCCCTAGAATTAAAAAATATACTAGCTAGCATGAAGTATGCATTTTTGAAAAATGGCAAGCTAGTTATAATAGCAAATCTTGCTCTTGAACAAAAAGACAAGTTATTAAAGGTGGTCAACAAAAGGCCAATAGCCTTGGTCATATCCTAAATTGACTAGAATTGATCCAAGGATATGCTAGCATCATATCTACACTGACCCTACCATGAAGCCAAGAAGATAGCCACAGAGGTGGTTGAACCCTAAGTTGAAGCAAATCATCAAGGAGGAAATGGAATAACTCCTCAAGGAGAGATTCATCTATCCCATCGCAGATAGTGATTGGGTTAGCCCACTCGTAATTATGCTAAAGAAAGATGATAAGTGGTAGGTCTACATCAACTTTAGGTTGTAGAATATGATAACATTTCAAGATCATTTCCCATTGCCATTTGTGGAACAAGTGTTAGATACCATATCTAGGCATTACTATTATAACTTCTTGGATTGTTATAGTGGCTATAACCAAATCCATATTTCACCAAAAGATCAGGCCAAAACAACATTCATGAGTCCCTAGGGGACTTTTGCATATTGCAAGATGTCATTCAATCTGTGCAATGCCCTTGCAACATTTCAACAATTGGTCCTTAGTATTTTCCAACAGCAAATTGGTAGTAGGGTAGAAGTCTTTATAAATGATTTCTCTACTTATGGAGCTACATTTGAGAAAGTCCTAGATCACCTTGAGTAAGTACTGAAAAGATGTGTTAAAAAAAGCCTTAGTCTCAATTAGTAGAAAAGCCATTTAATGGTCCAAGAGGGCATAATACTAAGGTATCAAATTTTACAAAAAGGAATTGAAGTAGACCCAAAAAAGATAAGGGTCATCCAAGGAATTACACGCCAACTAGAAATAGTCAAAGACATCCAATCATTCCTTGGATACACTACCTACTACCAACAGTTTATAGAGAATTTCTCTAAGATTGCAAAGCAATTGGTCAAACTTACAAAGAAAGATGCTTTATTCATCTAGACTAAGGATTGCGAACATGCATTTCAATAGCTAAAGGAAAAACTCATTGAAACTCTAATTTTATGAGTACTAAATTGGTTCAAATCATTTCATATAATGTTAGATGCATCTAATTATGCCTTGGGAGCCATGCTTTTGCAGTTGGACCATAAGAAACATCCATATTACATTCACTATGCAAGTTGAAGCATTATGGGTGCATAGTTGAATTACACCACAACTAAGAAAGAACTAATGGAAATGACATATGCTCTTGAAAAGTTTAGGCACTATGTGCTTGGTTATAAAGTATTTGTGCACATAGATCACAATCCTATCCACTTCTTAATGAATAAGCCAACAGTGAGCCCCTGTATCATATGGTGGTTTGTGATCTTGCAAGAATTCAATCTTACAATGGTAGATCGAAAAGGGAGTAAGAATGTGGTCACTGATCACCTCTCTCAATAAAGAGGAAGAGAGTTCACTTTCTAGTTAATTTCCATATGAACTCCTCTTTACAAGAGTAATAAATGACCAAGTGGCCATTGAATCAAAATGGTATGATGGCATCTCACTTACCTTCTTACTTAGGAGATGCCATAAGATCTAGACTTTAGGAAGAAACAAAAATTTCTTCATTAGGCTAAGTACTTCATGGAAATCAATGGATACCTTTACAAGGTGTGCACTGATGGCCTAGTTCGTTGGTATGTCCCTAATGCAAAACCAATTGTGCATTCTCTAGGATGCTCACGAAGGCCCTTGCAAAGGCCATTATGTAGAGAGATGCATANTGGCTTGGAGGTGATAGGGTGTTGTTAATTTATGTTCAACCCCTAAACATTACATCAAATTCTGAAAGGTGGCACCTGTATAATNTCAATGACATGGTGGGATGACCACTCGAATGAAGGATCCTCAACAGTGGATTCAACCACTATAGCCCTTTAACATATGGGGCATAGAATTCATGGGTCCCATCACACCCATGTCCAATGGAAAGGCATACATCATTGTAGTAGTTGATTACTGCACCAAATGGGCAGAAGTAGCAATCATCACCAACTATACATCATCCACTGTTGCTCGATTTGTACAACAACATATTATAAATAGGTTTGGTGTGCCATGAGCACTACTTTCTAATAATGGAATCCATTATACAGGTGCCACCTTTCAAAAGTTGATGCAATGTTTAGGGGTTGAACATAAATTAACAACACCCTATCACCCCCAAGCGAACAGTCAACAGAAGTCACCAATAGGGATATCACAAGGATCCTAACAAGGACTATAAGCAAATATAGGAGAGACTAGAGCACAAAACTCAATAACACCATTTGGGCCTACTACTTCATGTGGAAACTCCCCATAGGTTACTCTCCCTATGAGCTGGCATATGTAAAACTTCTGACACTTCCAGTTCAATTTGAGCTCCACACACTTTCAACAGCCTATGACTTGGACCTTGATCTAAGCCTAACACAAAGAGAAATATTGATTAACTTAAATGTGCTAGATGAAAACTGATTAGTGGTCCTCTCTTTGAATGAAGTACACAAGGCATACAACAAGAAGCACCATGACCATAGAATATGGAAAGTAAAATTTTAACCTAAAGATAAGGTTCTCTACTGGAACCCCACACATGTACCCTAGAAAATAAAGTTCCAAATGTTGTGGGAGGGACCTTATATAATTGATGAAACCTTTTCCTGTGGGGCCATGTTAATCTATAAACCTGAGAGCCCACACAAAAATTAGTTGGTCAATATCCAACAGGTGAAACCTTTTCTAAAGCTAGGAAAAACCAATACAACTACTACCTCATCAAATGGACAACCATGCTCCATATTCCACGTCTCATCCTTTCAATTTAGTTGTGGGGGAGATGGCCATCCGTGCTAACCATACACATGGCTTCTTAGTTTTTCACTTTTTATTTTACACATTTTTGTTTTACACTTTGTTGATTTTTACCCATTTTTGGTTTTTCACTCTATTGATTTTCTCAATTTTTGTTTTACAACATCGTTAATATGTTTTATCTTTCTTGGATATTTTATAATTTATTTTTATGCACCTTTTCATTATTTTTTCTAATAAAAGTGCTTTGTTGCCACATGACACAGTGCCAATGTTGTTGTTTACTAATGGTGGTTTGTGCTTAATGTTGTGATTGCTAATGTCTAGTTTCTATTTTTGAATTCTAATGTCTAATGACTAAGACTAGGTTTTCATGGAACAAGTAATGAGCCCACATCATCCACCCATCCACAAACTCTATCGTTTTCCTTATTTTGGAAGTTTGAGGTCCCTTTCATTAAATAAACTTTTAATTAATTGGTGACCTTGGTAGTTTTTAGAATTGGAAAGGATTCAAAGGTTTGCACATGGTGTGACTTCAAGGGAACTTAATACTCTTTGTACTCTTCTACTTACTTGGCTACTCGAGTGTTTTCATTGACTTCTCACCGTTCTATGTCAACTAATAACAGGAGGTTAAATAAAGTCTTTGCATGATGTGGTTTCCATCCAAAATCTTAAAAAAAAATAGAAAACAAAAAACACATGGTGGGAGTTCAAAGAAAATCCCTTAGATACATAAATAGGCTATAAGCACTAGTTATGGAACTAGAAAGAGATGTTACCCATGCCTGAAGGTCCCCTCTAACTAAGGTCCTTTCTGACTTCCTACTTCTCTTTTCTTCTCTTTATGGAAAGGTGGTCATTTTATCGAAGCACTCTTGTGTCTTGAGGGAATGGATCAGTTTTGGAGTGGTGATGTAAAGTCACTAGAACTGGTTGGTTTTGGGTCTGGACTAAGGATGGATCTTCTTGGGTCATTGTAAACACAAACTCTACAAGGGACTTCTTATGACCTCAATTTGGAATTCCATCCCACCTTCGCAGTCATCCATCTATGCTACCCATAACTCACCTGACTGTTGATTTCCATGTTATGATTGATGTCTTATTTTGATGTGTTGAAATTCTTGGATAGATTCTTCTAGGTTTTTCTTTAACTTTTCATGATCATTAATCGACTGTGGGGCCCATGAACTCCTTAATTAAGGTTATGTAAGGGTAAAAAGAGCATGTGCCTACTATGGGGAGGACCCACTTACATATCTCTTAGTTTGGATAGTTAAGTCCATTATCTTAGACATTGTTGCAATCATATCTTTCGCATGCCCCATTGTGCATCTAGCTTTGTGCTCCTTAAACTTTCATCAAATTCATTCTCCAACCATTTTCTTAATTTTCTAAATTTTCTGAAATCCAACACCCTCTTCTACTATTTTCATCATGTTCATGGATTTTTAGGCTTCCATTTAACTCCCATTTCACAAAAAAATTCCTTACATTTTCAAAGTTTCCAAAATTAATGGTGGTCAACAGCCATGTCAACTAGGCTTAGTCAATGCAGCCAACCTTGTCGATGAGGCCTTTTTGACACAACATAAAAAATCTATAAATACCACTAAGCACTTTGAAATTTTTATCATTTTATTCACAACAAGAGAGGAGTTTTTTCCATTTTTCAAAGCCCCAAACCTTCCAGAGTCCATAACTTCTTGACCATTTATCCAAATCACTCCATTCTTTGATCCTGCAACTATCGGAGGTAAGCTCTTAGTTGTGGTGGCCACAAACCTTAAGGTTTCTGATGAGAGCTTTTGGAAAATTTTTCTAACTCCCCAAAAGGGTTAATGAATACAATAATATTAAACCATCAATTTTTGAGAGTTTGACACTCCCAACACCCCTTGGTATGACTATAATGACTTATTAACATTAAAATACAATTAAAACAATGATTAAAAGTAATCAAAACAGCCATAATCACAACTTAGCCAGGTGTAACCTTCCTAATGAGATAAGGTATCCCAATTATTTCATGTTATGTAATAATTGCTAACCCATGGTCATGTTGTGATTACAGATGACACCAAGAGCAAAATGACCATAGGAAGGAAGACCATCTCAACCAAGGGAGAAATGACCTAGAATTGAAAGGGGCTAGCAAGAATAAGCCTAGGAAAAGGTAGAATAAACCCATGTAATGGGACCTCTTTGGAAGGAGTAGGAAGTGGAATTTGTTTAATAGATTCCCAAGGAAGAGGCTACCATAGAACAATTGTAGTAAGGGGAGGTACCAAGGCCCATACCAAAACTTGAAGTCACACTAACACAAGCCTACCTTAACATAATGAGGCTGCGTGATGTCCAACGCTTAGTTTTCTAGGAACTAAACTTTGGTCCATTCTTAAAGCATGCTCTAGTGGAGATAAAGACTCAATTACAAACATCTCCCATGTGGCCAATCATCGCTTCTAGTGGGGAGTGGTACATGGAAGAGACATACCTCTTCTAGAACAATAGACGGGTAGGTTCCACTATGAAAATGAAGGAAATTCAGGTGTTCTACTTAGCTAAAGTCATTGCGTAGGATCTTGTGTTGCCTGATTTTGGAACACAACTAGTAGAGCTATCTACGAAAGCTGATCTAGAGGCTAGAAAGGAGTAGACCTAGAGGTGCTATAGGGTTGACTGCAAGGAGTTTGGCGCACTTACACTAACGGAATGTGTATACTTCAAGATAGCAACCTATCACCTCAATTCAACAGTGAGTCCTAGTAAGGTAACTGCCTTCTCCACTCAAGCCTGTGCCACTCTAAGTGGGAGATTTCCAGTAAAACTTCCACAATTACTCTATATAAAGATAGAAAAACATTTCAAAGAGAATGAACATGGAAGGAAAACTCTACCTTTTTCATGCCTTATCTGAAAACTTTGCAAAATGGTAGGTATAATCTACTATGTCAATGACATGATTAGGCATACTCTTATAGCCTATTAGTCTGAAATGATGAAGGATAAGATGCCTACCATGTTTAAGGAAGAGGAGTAGCAACCACCACCTCCACCACCTACTCAACAAACAACACTAGAGGCTTGCACAACCATTTAGTGCTTGCATGAAATCTAAGAATAGCTCTTACATAAGCGAGAGCAGCAAGTAGGAACGACTGGTAGGAATCCATCTATATATCAACTTGCAATGAGTCACGTTAATGAAGTGGCTCAAACAATTAGTTAGATGGAGGAAGGTGGACCAATATTCTCAGCCCAACAAATGAAGCAACCTACAAGATCAAATGCCAGTGCCCAAGATGTGATAGTGTCTTTATCTCAACAAAATTTATTCCTAGAAATCTCTGGGGATGCCTCCTCCTTTTTTGTGTGCTTGGAGGAGGGTGAGGGGGCAACTGTACTAGTGATGCAATACTAAGGGCAGGAGATAGCTATAGAAGTGGTTGCTAACCGAATCATGAAAGCACTTAACACACCTGTGGTGTCTGTACTAGATGTATCTACACTTTGAGATGTGCATATGTCTGTAGGAACTGTTAATGAAAGATTGAGTGCAGCCTAGCATGAAGAGTTACTGGATCAACTAGTGGGGACTAGGCAACCAATTCTAGACATCTTTGATTTTCTAGATAACATTATTGCAACCTAGTTAGAGCTACTTGAGGCAAAGGAAAAATCTATCAGCCTAGAAGGACAACTTGAAACGACTCAAGAACAAAACCAATGCTTGGTCCCAGAGGATACTGATGCATGCTTTCTTTCTTGTCCCTGCACTTCTCAACCCTATAATAACCAATGATAAAGCTTTTTAGCAGCTTCAAGAATGATTAAAATAAGTTGAGGGGGGAATGATGACATCTATTTTTAACTAGTTTGTAGTTGAAACAAAGACCTATTCAATTCAAAAGAACTTGATTCAAACGCACTAGGAAAATGAAACATTGATTGCAAAAAATTATCACCTGTGAAATGTTGACACACAAAAATAATAGATGTAAGAATTCATGCATCAACAGTAAGAGTAGCTAGCTAGAGAAAACATGGAATCGAAGAAATTGGCAATAGAGAATCACAATCTATCTATGAAGGAAGTTTGTGCCTTACGCCAAAAATCTACCATTGAAATTATTGCCTAGAAAAATGAGGCTCTCAAATTTGAGAAAGTCAAGAATCACTATAGAGACTAGGTTGTCCTGCAAAAGGAGGTGAATGAAAAATATTCAAATGGCTAAGGCAAAAGTAAATGAGGCCCTCCAACAACTCCACCAAGGAAGAGAAGTATGATAGCCTATCATTAATGGGATAAATGCCTATAACAAAGCAAAGATCTACATGAAGGAGTTGCAAATCGAAGAAATGACAAAATATATGAAACTGGCCAATCTTCACTACACACATCTAGCAATGGTCAAAACTTGAAAAATAGGTGACCAACTCATACTTATTGTATGAGGCCAAGTTCAAGCATCACAAGGACACCAAGAAAAAGCTTGAGATGGAAAAGGTTGAACTTGAAGTTCATAAGGCACAATTCACTAATCAACAATTAATTGTTGAAAACCTAGCCAAGAGAATAAATGATTACTAGAAGCTACAAAACACAATTAGGGTGTTCGACATTGAGCACAAACAATTTGTTACCTAGTTTATCAATGCTAAGGAGCTATTCCTAGCAATTCCTTGTCCTTGGAATGTGCCCATTCCAACCCACATTGGTGAAGTTATGTGGTCTATGCATGATCCTAAGAGTAAGGAGGAAAAAATGAAAGCATTACTATATGCTTTTCATCGGCCACTAGAAGTTACAGCAATAGCTAGACAACCATAATAGCCTTATCCACCACATGTGCTTGAAGCTATAGAAGGTCCGTTGGAGCCTCAGGAGCCTCTAATGCCTTGGATCATATGATCTTCTCAATTTTCTTCATGTCATTAGAGGACGTGTTGTTTGATTTTTATTTGGTGCTTAATTTTGTGTCATGAACACTACAATTTGTAATTTTGTTGATCCATACACCTAGGAACTTAGTTTTGTCATGTAGTTTTGTTGAGTCATCTGCTAGTCAACAATCCCATACCTTTCCAATTTTGTAAAGAACTCGAGAATGAGTTTTCATTTAGTCATAGGGGCATGATGAGTTGCTAATTGGCCACATCAATAAGGCCTCATCGACTAGGCCCTATTGATTGGGTCGTGTTGACTAAGCACTATCAACATAGGGTCTATTCTTGCTTATAAATATGTGCCAACCCACCATGTTTAGGCATCATCTTGTAATAGTTATAGCTAAGCTCTTGAAATTTTTACATTCAAGAGTTAGAATATTTTCTTGAGTGCCTATAGTAAGAGTCATTGAGTGTACGAATCTTTATTTGAGCATTGTTGTACTTGAGCATGACAGTGTATGCAGCAATACAAACAAGCTTCTTGATAAACCTTGCAGCATTCTGAATAGCTTAAATATCTTATTCATGCATTTAATGGTTTTAGTTATTTATTTAATGTTCTCTAGTAATTAAGCTAATTAAGTAATTAAGCAAGATAACCTAAATAAAAATTAAGTATACAAATAAGTACGACTGCTTCAAGCATGCGTATGATGTTTGGTAATCCTAGCAATGCTTAATGCTTGGTAACCCAGCAACGTTATATGTGTTCAAGATGTGCACAGTAAGTGGGACCAAATACTTATGTTAGGACTAGTTACAGAATAGTTAGCCAATTATATTAAAGTAGACATTAAATCACTTTATTCTTTATCCTATTTATTTCAAGTACCAAAACCATAAAACACAAAATGGTAAAAATCATGTGCCTTAATTACACTTAAACAATATCCCTAAGCTTCACAAGTGTAGTTGGGAAGACAATAAATGTTTTGAATGCTCAGTTCACTTCCTAGAGAACTAGTATATTGGAAAACTATAGAGTCCACGAAATTCCACCGAATTATGCGAGAAAACTTTGTTATTCGTATGGTTGGGTGTAGGGATACTTTTCCACTCATCATCTTGTTTCCAATTCTAGATTTGTTTTCTTAGATTTGACACTCATGAATAGGTATGATATTCATCATTAAAGATTTTAAGGATGTCACTCCAACATCCGATGGATTCAAGTTCCAATGACCCTTACCAACTTTTTGCTTCCTTCATAAGTGTTCTAGGAAATAACTTCAATTTTTGCCAATCACTTTCTATGTTTTTAAAGGCACAAGAATTGTAGAATGCTTAAAGGTAATGATAGGGATCAGAGTTATAACCACCTTCAAATTGTGGCATGTTGTTCATATCTAGCCATTTGATTCAACTATCTCTCACGTACCTAGTCAGTATGTAGAAAAATTCCTAAATATTGATCATGCTTTGGGTTGTCATAAGGGGTTCATCATCATGATTAGGTTCATATGCTCTATTGTAGCAGTAACCCCTTCTATGCTCTTGGCTCTCTTGGTCCTCTCTTCTTCTCCTTCTTTCACACTCTCCATCTTCTGAATCAGAGTACCTCAAATATCTATCATGATGACCATGAGTTCACCTTTTTTCCCTATCAGAGTCTATGTACTTATGTCTTCTCTTGTTAGAGTTCTCTGATGATCATGATGAATCAAATGAGGTGGCAAGAGAATGGTGTTGGGATGTTCTCCTTTCGTGACTCTTGTATGTCTCTTTGTAAGTTTTATTAGGATCCCTTGGCCTAGAGTCCTACTTGTATCTTGAGTTAGTAGCCTTCCTCTTGTGTGTCTCTAATAGAGTAGAATGAAGTTGGGCTTTGATAAATGCCTCTAGTCTAATGATGATTGTCTTTGAAGGCTCCTCATGGTTCTGGTGAAGTTGTTCTGAAATGAATTGATCAACATCAAGTTCTTCTAAGATAATAGAAGTGTTAGTATACTTCCCTTTGCTATGTATATATTTGATTTCCATGGTAGTATCTTTTCTTGTCTCCTTAACAGGTGATGGTTGATCATTATGTGAAGCCATGTTATAGTTTTAGACATTTTATGTTAAAAGTGTGCTTTACTTATAGTTGTTAAATTTGAATTTAAGCTTTAGATATAACAAACTTTGAAAAATCAATTACTTAGCATAACATTGACTTGTCCCTAGCAATGGTGCCAATGATGAGTAATGGAGTATCCAACACCCAACCATACAAGATACGAGTGTTCATGCACAATCTTGGTCAAATTTTGTAGATAAGGTAATGTGATTATGTAAGTAATTGGTTAGAGTTTGTGATTGTTTCCTTCCCACACAAGCTAGTAAATTCAATGCATATGGTTTAACTCACAATGGGGCATATGATAAATGATGTTTTATGGGCCATAGTGCTCCTAGCTAACATGAAGTAAAAGTTATAGTTTCTAAATCTAAGTGATAGCAAACAAATCTAATCTAGCCTATGTGATGAGTAGTTGGTCCTAATCTTCTGTTCATACCTTGGAATTCATGTAACTACTACTGGGATTACCAAATACCACACTACTAGGTGTATCAACTGATAATACTACTAGGTTACCAAGTAGCCACACTTAAGTGTTTGAGATCAGTCATACTCATTCCACTTAACGACAAGAATGGTAAAGTGCATTGAAAGTAAATTAGTAACTATGAAAACGGTAAACATTAAACTAAATGAAAGTAGAATAAAACTAAGTCTTGCTCTAATGATGGAAAATAATCTCGATCTTTATTTCTGGTTATGCAATGTGTCCAAGTACATCACACTTGAATAAAGACTTTATTCAATCACTTAACATCACACTGTGTCCACACACTACTAAGTATTGAAAGCTAAAATTATGAAAACAAACTAAAAGAGTTCTACTACTATGTTATCAAATCTACTATAGATCTGCGCACCTAAGTGTTGCTTTTATAGGCTAGCACACACCTTGCGATATTGTTTATATGATAACATATCTATGACATCATAATTATGATATCGTTACTACAAAAAATTGAATTTATCACCTTGTAAATAATAAGCATATTTAAAAAGTATTGACACATAGAGGTATTCAAAATTTTTTAACTTTTATATGATAGCGATCTCTAAAAATAATCATAACAATGTTAATTTCTAGTCTAGCCATAGGATAATTGTTGAATAAAATGGTACACTAAAATTGAAGCTTTCTACAATGAGAGTGTTTGTTTGAAAGACTTTTTGGTTATGAGCAATAGGAACTATGTGATGAGTTAAGAATAAGTGTTTTGCAGGATTGGATGGATGGTTCTCAAGTAACATATTATGACATCCCTATACCAATTTATAGGATAGATAGTTATGAGCCACAAGTAATAGTGATAATAAGTGGGGGGTATTGGAATTGAAACTTTTTTAAACAATAGAAGGTTTTAACATGGATGTGGGCTAATGTGGAAGACAAGGCAATTTTATTTACACCATATTTGATCTAATAAATTAAATGTAGAAGATCACCATCTCTCAATTATTATTCCCATCAAGTATCAAAATGCTATTAGCAAGCTTATCTTAAGCTCTCATCATCTTAGTTCTCATTTATCTCCAAGACATAGTCAAATTATAATTCAACATTCCATGATAGAATCAAAGTTATAATAGCAAAGACTATAATTTGACTTTGCATTATGATGTTGGTAATAATCATGGCTTGAATTATCACCTAAAAAAGCATTCATAAAAATTATAAGCAAAGACTAAATTTTGGTTTTTTTACTAGCAATAAATGGGAGTAGTTTTTTTCAACTTAAATTGCTAAAAAGGAGAAATTAGCACCAAATGAAATGCTAGATTTTAACTCTTCACCTTTATTTATTATCTAGGTGCTTTATTTTATCAACATAGTTTAACAATTTAAGTACGTGAGGCATTTGACTATGGTTTTTCATGGTTTGCACATGTGCAAGCATACACTTTGGAAACAATATAGTAACTTGCAAATTAGAAGCTATGTGTTCTAAGTAAATGAGTTATGCCTCATTGAGTCATGGCCTTTGCTTATATGCATGAAAATTTTCCATTTATTACATGCATTAGTAAGTATTAAAGCCATACATTTTTTATGTGCATTGAGAAAAAGAGTATCCATAGTACTAAGAAGTGTAGCATAATTGTTAGAACACTTGTCCCTTACAAGAAAGGTTATGGATGCTTGCCTTCACTTTTGGGTGTGTCAACAATGAAGTAGCCTTGTGGAACACTCTAACCTAAGTTTCTTGAGTGCTAAAAAAATATGCAAGTAAAAAATTTATTTAGTAAACCTATATTTAAAAGTAAATATTTGATATTTAAATTACATTTATATTAGTTATTTGTATTACTTTTGTAGTTGTTGTACTAAGATGCTTTTTTTCATTGTAATAATCAACATTATCTTTTATTCTTGTATACCTATAATAATATGCTAGTGTTACATATCATTATGTTTAATGAAAACACCATAAAAGTTCCATATTGACTATATATATCTTTAAATACATGCATCTAGTTCCAATTCCAAAACCAGTCCTAAGGTTGCTTGCTATTGTGATGGCCTTTCATTCATCATCATTGTAATAGTTGCATCTTCTCAGAACGACACTCAAAAAAGAGTGCGTTCTAATGTGCAACGAACCAAATGAAGGGTTACATTCCAAATTCCAAACACTTCCGTGCCATGCCATAGCAAGCGACAAACGAAGGTGAATCAAACTGGCCCCACACTGGTGTTCATTGAAGGCGGGAAGGCCGGAACATTCTTTTGCATTATTTATTATACCACTCCCAATATTCCATGGAACATTTTACACCGTTGAATATGTTCATTAATTCGTAAAAATGCGATGCTCACGACGGCAACGCATGTGGCCGATGGACAGCTCTAAGTGCGCACAAAAATTACCAGTTGTATATGATGCAGCCAGAATTCCCTCGAATTAAAAAACAGAAAAAGGTTACCTACCATGCAAAAGAATATTCTCACGGATTCAGAAACTTAAAAAAGGAAGCGGAAAAGAAAAACAGCCTCAATCACGTATTATGGTTTTTTGATCATGGCATGGCAAAGTACTCAAATAACCATCATGGCATGGCAAAGTACTCAAATAACCAGGCTTTATATTATTTGTCACATGTATTACTATAGCATGGTTTTTAGTTTTACCTCAGGTGACCTTCATATGAACACTCACAACCCTGTACCCGGTTGCAGCCAGCTGCAAACCATGTGCATCAGACCATGGCTTTGCAAAAGAAGCAAAATAAATTATGTGGCAGTTTGCAGGTGTATGGCTTGGCCAATCAAATTGCCATGGTTAGCCATACCAATCAAAAGACCATGACATGTGACCAGGCCCTCGGAAAGGAATTATACTTTCACTTATCCAATACCCTCCCACAAACTAGATAAGCATCAATCCTCTAGATGATGATCCTTTAGAGGTAAAGTAATTTATTACGTTCTTATTCTCTATTTGACAAACAAGATAAGCATCAATCCTCTAGATGGTGATCCTTTAGAGGTAAAGTAATTTATTACGTTCTTATTCTCTATTTGACAATGGAAAGTTGCATACTAGTTAAATGTATTTCAAGTTTATTTATGTGGATACACAGTTGCACATCTTTTGTAAAAGAATAAATAATGAGTCGTTTGTCTATGTATGTACAATCACTCTCTTTCTTTAATTATCACGAGGCAATGTTTTTCGGATTGATACGGATTACCCCTTCAATAGTGTGCAGGTGCCTTGGAATTTGAGTTGCCCGTACGGGGCTCCTCCGACTTTTAGACACGAGCCCTTTTTCTACTATAAACTACGATTTTACCCACAAATTAATGATTTTTATGTAATTTAACAATAACGTGACCCACCTTGGATGATTACTCGTTGTGTTGACCATGAGTTCAACCTGGTGGATTGGCCTGACTTTTATATTAACCTTCTTTATCCAGAGAAATCAATAATTCCTCAAGCGATTTATCATTGATCTAACCTGCCAAAATTTTTCGGATTCTTTGATATGTGTGTCTTGATAAAATTTTCAGCTGTTTAAACATATTTTGTTTCACATTTTACAAAGCTATTTAGATTTATGGATATTCTATTTTTTGAACTATTTCATCTTTCATCCCGAATTACTAAACCCACATGGTCCTCGTAATAAAATAAATGATGAACTGGATCGTGTTGATTTCCTTGGTCGTCCGACACTTATCAAAAGCTTATAGTCGGGTTTGCCCTGACGGTACCATCGCACCGCTACACTATGCGCAGCTGTCGTTACATCTTCGACATCATTTTATTATTATTGATTTTTTCTCTTTAATGTTTTCCATTTCCATTTTACAAATATATACCAGGATTCCTCTTCTCCCATATTTGCGAATTTGGGTAAAGCATCCATTGTCTTTAAAAGTTCAGAAATGAGTGCCTGCGTAGGCATGTTACTATTCCATTTGATTGTAACTTAAATTGGTATACAGTTGGTCTCTTTGCTTGGAAAGTGATGGTTGACGGACATGCTGGTGCGGTTCTTTGTTGGACAAAAATAAGATGAAGTGCTTTACCATACAGGTATCATATTTTTAAATGGTATATTTTTAAATATAGTGATAGGTGGTTTAAGTGATTAGTTTATTGTTTTGTTAAGTAGAAGGTTATTTAAAAAGTCAAATTTAAAGCATTGTTATAGTCTCCTACAATTTTGTTTTCAATATATTAGCTATACAATTTTTTTTTTAAAGTAAAGCATTAAGAAATATGTCTTGAACAACACCCTTAGGATAGCATACTAAGGTTTAAGGATCGTACTTTTCTATGCAAAGTAGTGCAAACTAATGAGTGGTGGAGTATCCAACACCCAACCATATGAGTTATAAGTGTTTATGCATAGGCTGATCGAATTTCGTAGACAAGGCAATGTGATTATGCTAGTAATTGGTTAAAGTTTGCAATCATTGCCTTTCCCTGTGAGCTAGTAAAATCGATGCATATGGTTTAACTCATGGTGAGGTATATGATAATGATGTTGTGTTAGCCATAATTCGCCTAGAAAACATAAGGTAAGAGTAAAGGTTTTTAATTCTAAGAAACAGTAAACAAATCTAATCTAGCCTATGTGATGAGCATCCAATCCTGACCTTCTGTTCACACCTTGGACTTCATGTAACTACTGCTGGGATTACCAAGTACCACACTAAAGAGCGTAGCAAGTGATGATACTACTGGGTTACCAAACAATTACACTTAAAGTGCTTAAGATTAATCGTACTCATTCTGCTCAACAACAGGAATAGGAAAGTGCATAGAAAGTAAATTAATAACTAATGAAAACAGTAAACAGTAAGCTAAGTGAAAATAGTAAAGACTAAGTGATGTTGTAATGATGTAGAGTAATCTTGATCTTTATTTCCATCCATGAAATGTGTCCAAGTACCTCTCACTTGAATAAAGACTTCATTCAATTACTAAACATCACACTACGTGCAATCACTGCTAAGTGGTAAGTGCTAAAATTGAGAAAACAAACTAAGAAAATTTTGCTAAGTGTGAAATGAAACTGTATGTGGACGGTGCGCCTAAGTGTTATATTTTTAGGCTCACACATGTTTGCGATATTAGATATGCGACATCGTATCTTATGCCTCGATATTGGGGATTTGATATCATGGATTCGATATTAGATACCCGATATCATTGTCAAAAAAAAAATGGATTTATCATACCCTCATGACTAATTGAAAACTCATCTTCAAGTTAAAACAAAATGGAGATGGAGTTCCTTACAAAATTGGGAGATAGGTTTACATAACACTGAGTCTTATATACATGACTCTCTAACGTTGCAATGGAGTTTACAAAAATGACATAAGTCATGACATGACATCTTTACAAAAAGAAAAAATTTTTGCGAAGCTGGATGTAGCCTTATGTTGTTCTAGATGATGGTGGCTCTTCTATTGGTTGTTTCCCCTTATCATCAAGCTTTGGAAGTCTGTACTAATTGAGAAGCACCTGAAGTTTTTCTTCTTTCATATTAAGATTGTGAACCATCTATGTTGATGAACTAATGTTTGATCGAATCGGCATGTCCTATGGGCATGGAAGCTATGAAAAAATTTGATTTTCTTTGATATACTAGGCTACGAATTTCCTTCTCTCTTCCTTGAATGCTCTATCCTTTTCTTGTAAATCATGGTAGTTTGATAATCTCCTAGCTAGGTTTGTTGCAACATCTTTTTACCCATGGTAGCCAACCTTCACTATTTCTAGTTTAGAGCTTTCCACTTGGAATTTTTATAAAGCATCTTTTCTATCCCCAAACTCTTTCTCATATAGTGCATATGTGGCTGCTACTTCTTGTTCTAACTCATTTCTGGGCCTGCATGCTATTAACATGGCCAAGTTAGTGTAACGAAGGTTAGCTAACCCCATGTACTCTTTCAGGTTCTCGATTTGCAGGTCTTTGTTCTTTACTTTCACCTAGTGGACAAGGGCATAACTATTCCATATGGGTTGCCAGTCAATATTTTGTCATGATATGGAGTTGATTCTGGCCTTTGCCATTTGGATTTTCTTCTTGTTTATCTATTTGTACATGTCCACCTAGTCATGAAAGTGTTCCTTGAGCCTTTCATGTTTCTTTGCCTCATTTTGCCACATGCTGATTTTAATGGCTGATTTTTGTCTAATGGTGTGTACCTCCTCCATAAAGAGGGTTCTATTTTCTCTCATGAGGTGGCTCATATCCTAGTTGACCTTCATCGGTTCTTTTCTTAACTAATGGATGCTCTCCTCTAGGATGTTTTTCTACTTCTCCATAGTGGTCAACCTCAGGTTGTCAATAGCAAGTTGCTTATTTTATTTTTGAACTACAGTAAGTGCCTTCACATGTGCATACATATGTGCTTTAGCTACAAAGGCACTCCATACCACTTTCTTCTTCTCATTTGTCAATTGTATATTCTACTTAATTATCTGATGATATGCTCTATTCTAAATTGCTTGATCTGGTCAGGTGCAAAAAATTATGTGGGATCTGTTCTTTCAGATCTTAGGGCTGTGAGCTCTTCGCGTAGTTTTAGAACTTCTACTTCCACATGCTTTGCCCTGGTCTCTACCATGATTAGTTTTCCTTTGGTAGCTATGAGTTCAGATTGTACTGCAGTGACATCACTGGGAATGTCGAAGAGGGTTATGATGACCTACCTAGTCTGCAATAGCCTATCAAGCACATCCTCATGATTGGAAAGAGTCATCAAGGTTTTGGCTAACATTTGGGCATCTCTGGATTTAGTTAGATCTGCTAGTGGTACAACAGGTACATTAAAGGATTTTTTGATGTGATGAGTGATCACCTCTACTACTCTTGCTACATCCTAGTGCTGCATTACCACAACCATGGCTCCTTCTCTAGTCTCTAGCACCACTTGGAATATTGTAGTGTTTCCAAAGATCTATTGTGACCACTGTACCTCTCCTCTTGACTACAATGAAATTTTTCCATTTGCTAGATTAGTTGAAGCTATGAGTCTTATGGCACTGTCAATTACTCTATACAGATTGACCTCTTCCCTTATTTCCGAGTTGATTATTTTTGCAATTTGTTGCAGATGGCTCAACGATGCTCGATAATCTTATAGCAATGGCGATGAAACCTATGGTTGTTGTTGCCCTTGCTATTGGCTACTAGGCCTTGCTTACTCTTGTTCCTGCCATTGCTCTTGTTGTTGATCTTGTTCTTATTCTTGCACTTGCTCCTTACCATGGTCTTTCCTTGGTGGAGCTAGTTTGAACAACTTAGCATATAAAGCATTTTGGTTCCTCTTGGGAATGTCATTGGTGTATTCTATGATTTTGCCTCACTTGCACAACTTCCTGATAATGTAAGGGAATGGAAGTATTGGCTTTCCTACCTTTCTTTCTTCAAACCACCTTTGCATTTCCATGAAGTACAATTGTGCAAGGTTGACATTGTGTTTGCCCATCAAAATCACACTTCCTCTAGCTGCATAAGTTGATAGTCGATTGAGTCCTTTTGTTGGAAATAGATGATAAGTGCTAATTTTAAAGTATATTCTTTCCTCTAGAGTTAGTTCATTATAGCCCTTATCTTCCTTTCNAAAACTTCTGCAATTCCCTTGATTGAGAATGACACCAAGATTCTTTCAATGTTGACAATGGTTCCCTCTTCCTTGTTGTGCCAAAACTAGTATGTTTCTCCAAGGCATCATTCACCATTCTATGATAGGATAGGCTATAGCAATGATGCTTAGAGTTGCATCTGTACTGCTTCAGGAATAAATTCCATGAATGGGACAAAGTTCATTTCCATAATCACCATGGTTAGGATGGATCTTTCTTGAATTTCTTGAAGGTAGTCTTGCAACAACGTGAGGTGTTGTCCTTCGACTTGTGGTTCATTTGCCTCTCCTTGGGCTGATTGTCATGTAGCAGGAGTCTCTTGATGAATGCTAAATGATTGTGCTTCCTACTCCTCCTATTTTGGTTCTTGTCCTCTATTTCAACCTTTGCCTTGGCCTCTTAGTCTTTTGCTTGCTCCTTGTGAAGGTCCTCCTTGTGCTCCTTCTCTTCTTGGGACCATATGCAATCATTAAATAATTATAATTACTAAGTTTTTTTCCATGTATTCTTAATGGTTTCATACCCTACTCATACCATTATTTTTATTAAGTTCTTAGTTATTAAGATTGTAGAGTTAGAAAAATTTTCAAAAAGTTATCCCATTAGTGTTAATCTCTTGATAACCCTTCACAGTTGCTCATTTTGTTCATATGTATGATGGTTAGTGATCCTTAAGATCATTAATTGATTATTTTGGCTTTAGTATATTTGATTTCTTTTTTCTTTAAAAATTTGAACTATCTCTTCATACTTAACCTTCAAGTGTCTTCCAGCGTTAGAATTTTTTGAAAAATTAGCTTAGATTTTCCTCATTGGCACCCCCCAACGACTAAGTTGACCACTCCATGATCAAATGGGTTCAAAAAGCATGAAAATTGGAGTGATATTAATCAAGCTAGGGCAAGGGAAAGCTAGGAGGTTAGAGCTCATACTGGAAAAGAAAATTCAAAAAATCTCCCTTGTTGCAAATGAAAAATGATGAAAAATTTTTTAAAGTCCCTACATATATATAGATTTTGCAAGATCTAATTTCAAGGACCCGAAATTAGGGATTTGATATCAGTATGGACCAGATATCTGTGATTTGATATCGAAGCCCAAGAAAATTCATTTTTTAGAAAGGTTTGATGGAAAAAATTGATTGTATTGGATGTTTGAAAGGTTTTAAGGTGGGTTAGAGGGTTTGGATGATGGAAATATGTTCATTTTTATCAAAATTTTATCATTGGACATTCATAAAGAAGGAATTTTGGGCTATAAAGGTTCATAAGTGGAGTAAGAAGGGAAATGAATGCATATTGTTAAAATGGAAAGTGCAATTAATTTGGGAAGTGTTTTATTGATATTTGAAAAGTTTAAGATGATGTGGAATCACTTGGCAGGTATAAGATACAATAGTTATACAAGTGGATCCTTCCCAAAGCAAGCTCTAGACCTTAATGCCCTTATATAACCATGCCTAAAAGTGTCCTTAGGCACTTAAGAAGTTGAATGTAATGCCTACCTATTTAGCAAAACACATGTGTTAGTATCATAAATTTGTAAAAATAATACTATGTCACACAAAAACCATAAGTTATGACTATTCGAATAGTGAGATGAGATGGACTTAGAAGGGATTGCAGAAATTGGGATGTGAGGTGTCTTACCATAGGCAGAATGAATTCTCGTGTTTCATTAGTGGTTAAAGTAATCACTAGCCTTTCTATTCAAGATTCAAACTAAGTACAGACCACATTCCAGTGACATTACATTGTGTCATCTCTTGGAGTTACAACCTTAGTAACATGATAGAACTCACAACAATAATCTAAAGGAATCCACAAGTCCTCTTGATTTCACACCCTATTCATTCCTACTTGGTTCTTTACTTTTTTGTCTAGGCATAATGATCACAAGTTTATTCTTAGTTGTATGATGGAAAAGAATGTCATTATGGCCATGGTAAGAACCTCTTATTAATAAAATGAATGGATGGATGATGTGGCTCACTATTCAGATAATTAGTTTCTTATGACTTGATAACATAGAGAAATTTTCACTTTATTGGATTACATCTTGCCTTTATTCAATGTGTCTTATTGGTAAGTAAAATTTTTTATAAAGGGCTTGAAAATAATGTATAAAAGAAATAGAAAAGATAGTAAAAATTATAAAAAAGTGTAAAGAATGAAAAATGTTGAAGAAAAAAATGTAAAAGAATGGGAAAAATGTAAAAGAATGTCAAAGTTTTAAGAAATGGAAAAGTATAAAAGAATGGGAAGAGATTAAAGAATGTGAAAAATAAAAAGAATTGTAAAACAAAAAACAAAAATTCCATTACTAATTCTTGAATGAAAGTATGACATCTCCCCCATGATTAAACTCATGGGCAAGCATTCAAAAAATGCTCCACAGATCTTCTAGATCATACACTTTAAGTGGTTCAATTACCATTTTTAGTGATTTAACTTTTTGATTATCATCCCATGTAATTTGGATGGTAGTGCAATTATGATCGTTTAGATCCCTATTTTCATTTCCATTTAGTTTATGATTATGAGTTATTCATTTTATTTTTGGGCTTTCAGTTGTGGTCATTTTGTTAGTTTGGGAATTAGTAAGTGGTTTAGATGTTTCCATGCATGTGTTAGATAGTTGTTGGTTCTTAGTTAGTGGCCATAGGGCATCTTTGGGTTTGGTGGCCTTTGCTCTTTCTTTTGCACACACTAGTTGTTTACTATTGTAGTTGTCGACTAGAATGGTAATTTTGTTAACATTTTGAAGGGTTGGTCCACTATTGCACCCTTTACTTTCAGCAATTATGCATGGAATTCGTTGTGTGTGTATGGCTCCATGCGTGTCTTCCTTGGAGATCTCAACAAATAGATCTCTCATACTTAGCTTAGCATCGATTGTGCTAAGTCATGTCCTTCCTATGATTATTTGAAAGTCCTTCTCAACATCTTTCACATCAATTATCAAAAAGTATGCTGGATATGACCACCCATTGATGATGGTTACCATGTCATTGATTTGTTCCAAATGAGGGATGATAGATTAATTTGCAAACTTCAACTTGATGTTGCACTCTTCGAATGGTGGTAGTTTCCATGATTAATATGTTTTGTAGGTTATCAAATTCTCCTTAGAACTTGAGTCTAGCAGAGATTTTCATGGTAGATTTCTAGCTACTCGTCAATAAATCAAAGGAATTCTTCGATCAGTTCTCTTCTTAGGGAGTGGTCCTTCCTTGATCTAGTATGTGACAATTTTAGTGAGCATGATAGTCTATATGTTTTTATCAAATGATGTTGGAAGATTCTTTTCAATAAGAGGATCTATCATGGGATTGGGTTGTCTTGATGAAGTTCTAATTCTACTAGCCTTCTCTAGAATTGTCCTAAAGAAAGGATGTTTCTTTGCCTAGCCCTTAGTATTATTAGTAAAATCCTCCTTTTGTACATTCACTACCCTTGCAGCTTTTCTCTATTGTGGTTGTGATGGAAATTCACCTTACATAGTAGGTGGTGGCATTGTTGGTAAAAAATGTAGATTTAGATTTGAAAAATCAACTACTTGTGGATGCACATATGATTCTGAATTGGTCCTTAGTAATTTTGAGTAGTGGTATTTTGGTGGATAATACTATGGAGTTTGAATAGTTGCATTCGTTGGTGAGATTGGATGTTGGACATAGTATCCATAAGGATTAGGTTGCTATTATGGATATTGTTGGCATGGCGATGGCATGGCCAATGATTGGCGTTACTGCCATTGTTGATGGTATTGCTCTTGTGGCTAGGGTAGAGCTCCACTAGTATAGTATATTGGTTGGAAGTTTTTCTTGTAGCTACCTTAGGGATAAGGTACCCTTCTAGGAATTTGTTTTTTTAAACAGATTTAGGATTGAGTGCATATGCCATTATTTCTTGTAAATGTGTCATTACTAGGTAACATCCATTGGAATGTTCATACTAACACATGGCACATCCTTCCTCATTAGTGGAGCTAGTGTCTGAACACTCAGCCACTGTAACTACTTTGCCTTTTTATCTAAGATATTTCTTCTTTTTCTTATCTTTCCATAATCTTTAAAGCTTTTGTACATCTCTCATCAACTAAGTTCCACATATTTGCTATTTATGCTACTACATTGATGAAAAATTTTTGTATCAGTAGCATTTTCTTTTGGATTGCTTGATCCAAGGTCTCCTCTTCCTGGGTATCACAAACCCTTGCATCTCTCTTTCTAATTGATGGATTTAGGTTATACTACTTAGTGGATTCTCTCTTTCTTAATTCACCTTCTTCCTTCACCACTTGATCAATTAATATCTAAATGTAATGGGCAATCATTTTAGATAATCTACCTTGGGTATAAATCCCAAGTGTCTCCCTAGTTTTTTTTTGCAACCCATCTACAATGTGCCTAAGTTGTTCCTTCTGTGAGAATTCATGGCTTAGGAATTTATGTAGTAGTAAGTAGTCGCATTAAGGGTTTCATGAGTCCCTTGCTTCCATACTTGAATTTTCTTTCTTAAGTTAGACACCTGTAAGTAGGTTTGGTACTTATCATTAAAGATATCTAGCATGGTACATCATATTCTAATTGATTCAGGTTCAAGTAATCAATACTAGCTCTCTACTTCATTCACAAGTGTTATTGGGAACAACTTTAACTTCTACTAATCACTTTCAATGTTCTGTAGGATGAAAGCATTGTGAAACGCTTGAAGATGGTGTTGTGGATCAGCATTATAATCACCTTCGAATCTTGACATGTTTTTCATATCGAGCCATTTGATATAGCTATCCCTCATGTGCCAAGTTGAAATGTGTACAACTTCCTATATGTTAATCACACTTTGAGGTATCATCAAGGGTTAATCATCTCGATCAAGTTTGTGCACTTGGTTGTAGTAGTGCCCCCTTCTGTGTTCACCCCTTTCATGATTTCTATGATCCCTACATCTACGCCTTTTGTACTCTTCATCTTTTGAATTAGAATGTCTTGAGTGACAGTCATGATGGTCATGAGTTTTCCTCTCTTTCCTATTATGATTTTTGTACCTTTACCTCCTTTTGTTAGAGTCTTTTGATGATTGTGAGGATGCAGATGAGGTAGTAGGAGAACGATGCTCGCTTGTCCTCTTATAATAACTCTGATGTTCTTTTCTATGAGATCTAGCAAGGACTCTTGGTCTTGAGTCCTACTTGTACCTTGAGTCTTTTGCCTTCTACCTAAATGTCTTTGCTAATTCAAAGTATGATTTATTGCTAATAGGTTCCTCTAATCGAATGATAGGCATTTGTGACTAGAACTCATGATTTCGGTGGAGTTGTTCAGCAATGAATGCATCTCCATCAAACTCCTTCAAGACAATAGTACAATTGACTATCTTTCCTTTGTCTTGTTCATGTCTTATTTCCATAGCATTGTATTTTCTTAACTGCTTGTCAATGGTTTCATATGGTTAGGTCATGTATTTGGTTTCATAATACCCTCCAAGTGCTTCACTTAGTTTCATCCCCTTGAGAGTGGTTTGGAGCATAATGGGTGCTGAATGTTTTCGTAGTAGGACAATGTTCCCTTGGAGGCCTCTCCACCTAAGTTACCTATCCTAATGAAAGATGAATGTACAATCAAGATAGTAAGGATCTTGATGAGCATATGAGATCCTTATTTTCATTAGCATACTTCAGTCTTCTTCTTCATTAATTTTGTCATTACTTCTCTGTAGTTCCTTGGCAAGTGATATTGTATTCTTGTTTGAATCCATGTTATGGTTTAAGACATTTGTTTTACATGTGATTAGTTAGAGTTATGAATTTTAACCTTGAGTTTCAAGTATAATGAACTTTAAGTAATCAAGTACTTAACATACATTGACAAGTCCTCGACAATAACACCAATGATGAGTGGTGGAGTAAGCCAACACCAAACCATACAAGTCATAAGTGTTTACACACACGACTAGATTGTAATTCATGGATGAGGAAATGTGATTATTCTAATAATTGGTTTAATTTCGTGATCATCATCTTTCCACATGAGCTAGTAAAATCTATGAGTATGGTTTTACTCACAGTTAAGTGTATGATAGCTAATGTTGTAGGGCCCATTGTTACTCCTAGTAAACATGATAAAGTAAAAATAGTTTCTAAGTTTTAAAAAAACAGTAAACACTATTCTAGCCTATGGAAATGAGTATCTAGTCTTGACCTTCCATACACACCTTGGGCTTTGTGTAACAACTATTGGAATTTCCAAGGACTCTACTACTGGGCAAACCAAGCTAAGTGCTTGAGATTAGTTGTACTTATTCCACTTAACAACAGTAAAAGTAAACTACATAGAAAACTAAATAATTAACTAAAAAATAGTAAACATTATTGATAAAGCATTAAAGTGTCATGTTGACGGGCCCCCATCGACATGGTGTTGTCCCATCCACAGGCCCCCATTGACATGGTGTTACCCCATCAACAGGGCCGTGTCGCCATAGCATTTACTATGTTTATGAGGCCCCATCGACATAGCCCCATAATAAAGTCTATAAATACACACTCACGTACCATGTTTATGGGGAAGTCTTGTCATAGTTGTAGCAAAGCTCTTGTAGTTTTGTCATTTGAGAGTTAGAATATTTTTTTGAGAGCCCAAAGCAAGAGTCAAAAAGTGTATGAATCTTTATTCAAGCACTAATGTACTTGAGCATAGCAGTGTGAATGATAATAAAGACAAGCCTTTTGATAAGCCTTGCAGCACTTGGAAATAGATTAATTATTTATTTTATGCATTTAATGCTTTATGAAATTTCCTTTAATGCTTTAAGTAATTAAATAATCAATTAGGCTAAACTAAGCTAAACTAAGCTAGATTACGTAGTGATTAATTAAGCACATAAGTACGACCACTTCGAGCATATGCTTAGCACTTGGTAATCTTAGTAATGCTTAACATTTGGTAACCCAATAGACTAATCATGTTTAGGATGTCTACGACAAGTGGGACTGAATGCTTATGTTAGGATTAGTTAGGTGTACTTAGTTAGATTAAGTTAGTAATTGAATTACTTCATTCCATCAATCATTTGTTATAAGCACCAAAAACATACAACATAAAAAATTAATAAAAATCATATGCCTCGATTACACTTAACCATACTTTGCATGTCACACATGTAATTGGGAAGACAACGAATGATTGTTAGGGAAAATTCACTTCCTAGAGACTAGTGTACAGGAAAACATAGAGTCCATGGAATTCAACCAGATCACGTGTGAATGCTTAGTGATTCGTATGGTTGAGTGTCGAGGTACTCATCGCTCATCAATTATTCTAAGTAAAATAGTAAAAGTAGGAGAATGCTACAATAGTATGAAATAGCTCGATCTTTATTTCCAGTCACACTTGTGCCCAAGTACAAAATTCTCAAATAAAGATGTCATTCACTAGTTCATACTACACTGTAGGCATTCACACTTCTAATTGCTAAGTCTAAATTCATGGAAACAAATTGAAAGAGTTTTAGTAAGGGTGGATGAAATTGTGTCATTGGTCATGTGCCTAAGTGTTGTATTTATAGCTAGGCATGTGTCATGCAAGGATATCTGATGTTGTAGCTTGGGCTTCAATATTGGGTACATGATATTGTAGCTCCAATATTGGATACCCGATATCATAGCTATCAAAAAATTGATTTTATAAGGGATCATCAATTAGAGTGATGATAAGGTTCTTGTTTCTCAAGTTGAAGACTTGGGTTCTCGCCTAGGCATAGCCACTCAAAAGGGTTAAACTTTTGCTCATCTACTAAAATCTCCCAAGATCCCACTTAGTGAGATAAGCATTATAGCTTCCAATGATGATTTTATGCTCTTCATCTTCCACTACTACATGTATACAAAATTTGTAGATGCATTGTTCTCTTTGAAGATTAATCCATCTCCCTATTTTAATCAATAGATAGTGAGATCCCACACGAGTACGTATGATTGCCACCTTATTTTGTTTAGAAATAGCATTAGATAAATAAGTAGGTATTCTTTTATGGATGCTACATACTTGTCCCCATGTGCTTCAATGCCTTTTGTTTGATCCCTATTTTCATATCCTTAAATCTTAAGTTTAAATCTTGATCTTTAATATTC
>MNCI01003923.1:10869-54434 GCA_015680685.1 Gnetum montanum | reverse complement strand
AAATCTATTCTTGTCTATATTTACTATAAACTAAATTTAAAGCATAGATACTATTTCAAACCCTCTAAGTAATACAATCTTGCTAAAAATATCTATTGAAACTGAGATGCCTAAATACTTATATAAGGAGACAATTTCCATTTTCTCTACTAAATATAAAAATCATATGCAAAAGATCTTGTACCACACATCATCATTTTGGTTTTGCTAACATTGACTTTCATCGTTGAGACAATACAAAATTAATCTAAAATTTAATAAAAATAAGGTATTAACTTAAATGTGTTCAATTGTAATAAGTAGTGGTGAAGGGGGAAAAATACAAAATCAACAAAATAGATACTTTTATCAAACTTAAATGTGTCTCAAGTGCAATGTTTGGCATGGAGCAAGTGTTGAACTTTAATAACTAATATTGTAATATAGCTATACCTCAAGATATATAACTTAGAATTCCCCACCAGAATTGAACCCATGACTTGGAGCTTTCAAATTAAGTCTTACCACTAGGTGCCTCAATTAGATGACCACTTAAATCATATCACATTGGCTCATTTTTGATAAAGCAACCTCTTTTAAAAGGTGCACTATATAGGTTTTTTTTATATGACCAAAACATTTGAAAAAACTTTCTCTAATTTTCTTACTAGAATACTACTCCCTTTAAAGAAAGAAGAATTGATTAAATAGGGGTAGTGTCCATTAACTTTACAATTTTCATTTGCATCATCAGACAGATGGACTATTGTAGGTTTAGGTACGGTGGTCGTGTTTAAATAGGGGCGAGGTTGGAAATAGTGCAGGTGTGACTCTGAGTAAATGCATGGTGGTGTTAGTAGTGCATGTAGCAATAGAGAGAGAGGGGTTTGGCTGCCATGTATTCTTCTTGTTGTCTTTGCACTGCCATTGTATATCGTTCCATACACAACACTCTATGTGGAAAGCTGTATCCTCATTTCTTAAGCCACTCATTTATTACTGTAATTCTTAGCTTAAATTAGTATATTTTAGATGAGATATAAAAAATTGGTGTCTCAGATGACTTCCGTACATGTAAAGAACATTAATAATGAATCTACAAAAGAGATAATTACGTTATCATTATTATAAAAACTCTATATGAGAAAAGGAAAGATGTAGCTTTTTATATTGATAAATGGTAGATAAAAAATCATATACCTGACCCCATTTTGTTGGGATAAGGTTATGATGGTAATAATGAAATGTCAACTTAATGGTACAGGTCTTGGCTTGAAAACCCCTAGACACAAGTTTGAATATACTAAATAGCAATGAGTTATAAACTTCTATAAAATGAAATGTCATTAATTTTGTAAGTAGTAAAATTTTTATAGCATTTGAGTTGTCATGATAAGAATACTAATGATGTATTAGTAGAAAAAATGATATACTTAAAAAAGCTAATTTTTTAAAAATTGAATTTATTATATTAATAGTTTTTGAAAGTTTTAAAATGTTGATGCTATTATTTTGGTGTAATGTCTCAATAAAGTAAATAAAATATAGCACCATGCAACAAAATAAAGTGCTAAAACTTTTTTAAGGATTTAACTTCACAAAAACTAGGATTTAATCATATAAGTAACTTACAACTGAAAAATATAGACTAAAATAACAAGATATGGTATCAAACTAAAAATTATGATTTTAAAAGGGTAAGAGTTTCTTTCCAAAAGGAAAATGTTTATTTTCGAAAGCTTATTTACAAGTTGATTTAGTCTCAAAACTTTGCTCTTTTGTCTTCAAAAGAAGAATGGTTGTGAATAATCTTGAGTCAATGTCAAAAATTTGCTCTCCTTTTCAAAAGAAGAAACTGTGTCTAGCTTTGCTGCTTGTGGGGGGTTGACTTTTTCATGGTCCAACCACCATGTGAGGAGAAAACTTTGCCACCATTACAGGCTCGAGCAGATTAAAGTATATCTATGTCTTTATGAATTAACCATGTAGGGTCGAGCTTTTCATGGTCCTGCTACTACGTTAGCAACTATCGCTAGGAAAGTAGACTTAATTTTGGAGGTTTGTAGCTACACCAAGTGACTTAAACCATGAAATATTTAGAAAAGTAGATTGTCCCTCCACCCCTCTTGTTAGCTACGTGTAACAATGCTACAACCATTGTCTTCCCTCTCCTACACATTATCACAATTATTAATGTACCTCAGATTCCAACCTTAACTTGTAGTGTAACTTACCATGTCTTCAAGGTAGCATGTACACAGGGGGTAGTGGTGTGTGGTGTAGAGGATGGGGGGTAGGAAATGAAGGAGTATGTTGTAAGGAGGAGGATAATGGTCAATTTTGGAAGTAAAATAGATGTACACACCAAGATATATAAATTATATATTGTCTTTGAGGATCAAATGAATAACTTGGAGCTTCTAAATCAAGAGTCTTACCACTAGGCTAACACTTTATTATTCTACTAAATCATTGTGTAAGTGGTTACATTTTAAATACTTGCATAAGTGGTATTGTAGTTAGTATAATTAGACGCTTGATGAAAACTTAAAGCTTATGAGTTTAATTCTAATGAATAGTGTAGTTTATGGGTTTGATTCTACCTCTGACTTTCTCATTATTCTTTTAGCTAGTTTATTGATTGAAATTAGTCATCTTTTTCATCATGCTTCTACTTTTTCTTTTGCTTTCTATGCTAGTTTCTTCCTATCTTGTTTTCTTGTCAATAGTCAAAATGGTTCAACCCTTTTTAGAGTGGCTAGCATTGAACTATAAAGTTCTACTTAACTTTTACAAAAGTTTTGTATTGGTTATACATCCAAAGATGCACATACTCATCTCATTTTGATTTCGACAATACCATTCAAAGTATTAAATTTTAATTTAAAATAAGGAAATTTTCTTATTTATGAACTATGATAAATTATATATTATTTTTCATAACACGTAAAATCATTCATAGAAAAGAAACATGATCCTCATCATCTTAGCATCATTCTAACAAAATCGGGTTTGTTAGGGTTTCTAATAGGATTAACAACGAAGTGAAAGCCTAACATCTTTTCAAGCGGTTACACCTTGGCACAAACCTAGGTCATAAGAAAACAAACATGATAATTTATGAAAACAAAAATCCATAGCACATTGAACAACTAAAGGTGATGATGTTGTAATATTCTTTTATAAAGTAATCAAGTAAGTTATAAAATCATATTTGGCTAATGAATTTAAAGTGAAGAGATAGATATAATATGGTATCATGCTTCTTGAAGTAGAGATGATCCATTAGATGTTGAAGCTATTTATTAAGTTATAGCCCACACTTAATCTTTTTGCATCCTCTTTGGATAAATACTCCAAAAAAGTAATGATGGAAACCCATGATAAGGGATAGCTTCATGATAATGGAATATTCAAGAGTACATTCTTTATTTTGATCATAAGAAAATTCACAGATTGTTAAAAATAAATAAAATTTTGAAAAATTTGTAAAAATGTATAAAGGTGATGAGTGACAGGTATCCCTATGCCCAACCAGACAAATCACAAGCATTCATGCACGATTTAGTTGAATTCCATGGATGGGACTAGTTGTGGGATCTAGATTATTAAACATTGATCATAGGACATTGTCTTTCCACTTTGACTAGTGATAGCTTTGTCATGTATGGTTTAGTCCAAATTCAAGCATATGATAATTGATGTTGTTATGCCCTAATTATTCTTAGTGATAAACATAATTGGAAATAAATATAGTCCAAAGTCTAAGTAACGATAGTAATGTAAATCTACTCTACCCTAGAATGATGAGCATCTAATCTTGGCTTACTGTACACATCTTGGGTTCATGTAACCATTACTAGCTTACAAAGCATTATGCTGCTAGGCAAACCAAGCAATAACACTATTGGGATTACTAAATGATTACACTTAAACACTCAAAACCAATCGTACTCATTTTGCTTTATTAATGAATAAGAAATTAAAGTATTTAAAAATGTAACTGATTAAACTAGGAAAATAGTAAAAATTATGCTAAGTAAAACAGTAAGACTAAGTGGATGTTGTAATGATGAAAAGCAATCTCACTCTTTATTTCCAGACACAAACTATGCCCAAGTACACTTCTTGCAAGTAAATATTCCATACAACTGCTCAACACCTCACTATGGGCATTCACTCTATTGCTAAAACTACAAAACAAAACTGTAAGAATCTACTTAAGGATGGAATGAAAGCTCTTTGAATCATGAGTCCAAGTGCTATACTTATAGGCATGCATGCATCCTACAATATCAAATCTATGATGATTTAGTTTGCGTTATGATATCAAATATGTGACATCGTAGATATGATATCATAGTTACGATATCATTAGTGGACAAAAATTAACTTTTTGTCAAACAGATGTGATATAACATCAGTGATATCCCGACCAACTAATGATTCATCATACCCCCATAACTGACTAAAAACTCATCCTTGAGTGAACAAAAGGAGGAATAAGTTCCTTACAAAATATTGGGAAAGTATGGGATTATTGACTGACTCTAACTGCTGACTAACTCTGAGTGCTACGGTGGCATGTACAAAATTGACATAGTTACATGAAAAAACAAAAACAAAATTTGAAGTGGCTTGATGTAGTTCATATTTTGGGTGGTGGTGGCTCTTCCATCAACTTCTTTCCTTTGTCGTCAAGCTTCTAGAAACTTTCTACTCTTTTGTTCCTATCTTCTTTTTCCATATGTCCTCTCTATTAAGTATGGCACAAAGACTCCTTCAAGTAGCATTGACCTATTTGTTCTATCATAATTGGTAGGTTTCTTCTAAGTTCTATTCACTGCTATTAGTTAGTTTGGGCCATAATAGAGACACTTGAAGTTGTGTCTTCACTACGTTTGGAGCAAATTCCATAAAATGACCAAAATTTAGTTCCATGATGATCATGGACATGATCTATCTTCTTGGATGGCCTGGAGGCAATCTGGTAACAGTGTGAGTCATTGTCATTATTTAGGTGCTTGTGGAATTTCTACCTCTCCTTGGGCTAAGTGCTTAATAGCAATAGTTTCTTAATGAATTTTGTATGATTGAGCTTCTTCTTCACATGTTTTACTTGTGGGATTTGTTCCCACACTCAACCTCTTCCACAACCTCTTACTCTTTTGCTCTTGTGTTGTGAAGGCCCTCCTTTTTGTATCGTCTTCTGGGCCATTTACAAACAGCAAGGTTTTGAAATTATTAAGATGTTCCTATCAATTGTTAATAGTTCTTTACATTGCTCATACCCTTGGTTAGATGAAGTTCTTATCTTATTGCAATTGCAGAGTTTAAATTTTTTTTAAAAAGGAACCCCTTAATTGTTATATCTTGTAGTTATTTATGATCTTCTATCATTTTCCTTTCTCATTATGGCCTAAAATAGTTGAAATGATCTATTAAGAGTATTATTTGAATCTTTTTGGCCTTAGTTTGATTAATTAACTTTAAGATTCTTATTATCTCATTGTACTTACCCTTTATAATATCTTTCAAGCGTTAGGAATTTGTGGCTAAAATTTTCAAATTTTTTTTCGCTTATATCGTGCAATGCATCCTTCCCACCCCTTCCCCAATGACTAAGTTAAGTGCTCCGAGATCAATAGGATTGAAGAATCTTAGAAATTAGAGCTACAAAAGTGAAGTTATGGCCTTTATAAACTAGTGTGCAAGAGGGCTAAGGAAAAACTACAAAAACTTCTCTTGCTACAATTGAGAGAAATGAAAAATTTTACTAACTCCTATGCATATATATACTATTTTTATATGTGCGACATCGTAGGTGCTTACAACATTGTAACTACAATGTTACCATTATAAAGTTCAAAATTTTCATTGATTTTTCTTAGAAAAAATGAGTCCAATGGAATGTTTGGAAGATGTAAAGCTTGTCCAAAGGGTCATGGGCCATGAGTGATGCACAATTTTCAACAATTTAGCATTCAAGGGTCATGAAGAAGGAATCTTATGCAATGAAAGTTTATGGTATGGATAAGAAATGGATAATGAATTTTTGATGTACAAATAGATTATTAGATGATATGGCAATTTTATTAAATGTTTCAAAAGGCACAAGGTGATGTGGAATTTCTTGGCAAGTATGAAATACAAGAGTTATACAAGTGGGTCCTCCACAAAGCAGGCTCTAGCCCTTAATGCCCTTGTATAATCATGCCTAAGAGTGTCCTATGGCACTCAAGGAGTTAAATGTAAGACATACCTGTTTAGCAAAACACACATGTTAGTATCTCCAAATTCAAAAAATTAACACTATATTATAGAAAACCATAATTTATGATTAAATATACAGTGAGATGAGATGGACTTTAGAATGGATTGTTAAAATTGGGACGTGAAATATATAACCATAGGCATAATGAATCCTTGTGTGTTTTTGATGATTAAGGTAATCATTAACCCTTCTTTTTAAGATGCAAACCAAGTCCAAACCACATTCCAATGACATCACATTGTTTCATCTCTAAGAGTTACAATTGCAAGACTACCACTGTTGTAAGAAGCATCACCACTTAGTGTATTGTCCAAGGGAGGAGTTTATTCATTGCACATTTTATTATGATTATTTTTTAGATTCCTTAGAAGCCACCTACCTTCAAGCATGGGTAACATGAGTTTCTAGTGGGACCCCTAGAAATTTATTTTGTGCATGAGTTTTATTTTTAACTATGTCAACCTTACCATAGGACTACCTTCAGGAATGGGTAACATGTCTTTCCAGTGACATGGTAAGGCAACACTTATTGTACTCTTACTTCCATTTTTCATTAGATCTACATGGATATAATACTTCCTTAGCAATAGAATAGAACCCATAGCAATAAGCCAAGAGAACCCACAAATCCCCTTGATATCACACCCTTTGCATTCCCACTTGGTTCCTCACTCTTTTGTCTAGGCATAATGATCATAGGTTTATTCTTATTTTTATGATGAAAAGAATATCATTATGGCCATGGTAAGAACCTCTTATTAATGGAATTGATGAATGGATGGTGTGATCTCACCGTATGAATAATCAATTCCTTATGATTTGATAACATAGTGAAATCTCTACAACATTGAGCTACATCTTGTTTTTATTTGTAGTAGTGAAAATTATGTACAAAGGATTTGAAAAAAAAGTAGGAAAGAAATGGAAAAGGTAGTAAGAATTGAAAAAGTGTAAAGAATGAAAATTTTTTGAAGAATTGAAAAATGTGAAAGGATTAAAAAATGTAAAAGAATACGAAAATTTGAAGAATGGAAAAGCATAAAAGAATAAGAAAATGTCAAAGAATGTGAAAAATGAAAAGAATTATAAAACAAAAAATTGGAAAAATCACTTATTAATTTTGAAATCAAAGTAAAGTATCTCCCTCATGACTAAATTAATGGGTGAGTGTTTAGAAAATTCTCCTTAAATCTCCTTGGTCAAACACTGTAGGTGGTTCATCGACCATGTTTAGTAATGTAACTTTTTGATTATCATCCCATATAATTTTAATCGTACTGGAGTTATGATCATTTAAGTCTCTATTTTCTTTTCCCTTTGGCATATGGATATGATCTAATTGTTTTGTTTTTGGGCCCTTAGTTGGAGTCATCTTCTTAGATTGGGAATTAGTAAGTGTTTTAGATGTTTCCATGCATGTGTTAGATAGTTTTTGGTTCTCAGTTAGTGGCCATAGGGTGTCTTTTGGTTTGGTGGTCTCTACTCTTTTGGTTGCACACACTGGTTGTTTATTGTTGTTGTTGTGGAATGAAATGGTCACTATGTTGATGTTATGGAGTGTTAATCCATGATTACACCCTTTGCTTGTAGTAGTAATGCATGGAATTATCGATCTCTCCACAATGATAGGTTTATCTATTATGTTTTGCACTAAGGTGGTAATGGGTGTTGGCTCTTGCATCAAATTGGGAGACATTATTTTGGTGAGAAAGGGTGTTGCACTTGGTTGGCCCTATGCTGGTTTTGATGAGTTAGTAGGTCTATGAGTTTTATGCCCATGTGAGGAAATTGTCCTAAAGAATAAATGTTTTCAAGGATTTTGTTGAGATCTATTAACATTATCATTTAGTTATATGTTCATAGTAAAAGTGGCATTCTTCCATTGATGGTGTGGTGCCAATCCTCCCTATGTTGTTAGCAGTGACATATTGTGGAGGGAAGTATGAGAATATTGAGGAGATTATGGAGGATAAGAGGTTTGGGATGGTGATCCCATAGGGGATGCTATGGGTTGATGATATTCGGGAAAGTGATAGTACTGATTCGAGGTAGAGGATGTAAAACCATTTGGAGAAACAAGTTATTGAACATAATATCCATACAAGTCCAGCTAGTAGTAAGGGTAGTGTTAGTTTAATGATGGCCTCCCCCATGACTCTGGGTTTTGCTACTACGTATGATAGTAGTGTTGAGACTGGTAAGAAGTCCCACTGGGATAGTACAATTGGTTGTAGGACTGTCTATAATTACCTTGTGAATAAGGTAATTTCCTAGGCATTTACTTTTGTACAAACTTAGGATTCAAAGAAAAAGCCCAATACTCATGTAGATGTAACATGACTGGGTAATAACCCTTTGGATGGCCATATAGGCAGATGTCACGTCCATCATCCTTTTTTGTCATTGATTCTACAACCTCTTCTCCTAAAACTATTTTCCCTTTTTTTATTAACTATTCCTACCTATTTCTTTGTTCTCTTTTCTTTTCTTACTCACTATATTCTTTTTTGCATTACTCTCTCCTCTATGGTTTTCACTGAAGTCATAATTTTGTCATTTATCAACTCCCACATCTTATCTATACTTACCTTAAGCTCAATGATAGACTTTTATATTAATAGGGTCTGTTGTGAAATCACGTCGTCAAGAGTTGCCTCTTTTTCCTCATCATAGATATGGATCCCCTTCTTATGAAGAGTTGGATCCTAGTTATATTCCTCTACATCCACTAGTTTACATAGCTCTCCTTATTCTTTTGCCACTCGCTCAATTAGCCTTTGTATTTGATGGGCTTTTAATTCAAATAATTGACCTTGGGCATAAATCCCAAGGGTCTCTCTCATTTGGTTATGGAGTCCATCTATGATGTGGAAAAGCTACTCGTTTTGAAAGAAATCATGGCCTAGACATCTATGTACTAGTGAATAGTATCTATCCAAGGCCACATCCAAGGATTCATGTTTTTCTTGCATCCATTCTTGGATTTGTTTCTTCAGATTAGACACTCTTGCATAGGTATGGTATTTCTCATTGAAAAGTTCTAGCATTGTGAACCATCGAAGGATTGAATCTGGTTCTAATGATCTATACCAACTTTCAACTTCATCAACTAGTATCCTAGGAAAGAGCTTAAGCTTTTGCCACTCACTCTTGATGTTTTGCAAGGTGTGGGCATCATGGGAGGCTTGTAAGTGATGTTGTTGATTAGAGTTATAGCCTCCTACAAATTTATTGATGTTATTCATATCAAGCTTTTTAATGCAACTTTCCCTTTGATGCCTATGGGGTATTCTAACTGCCTCCATCATCTGCGTCATGCTCCTAATAGCCAACAAGGATTCATCATCATTAGACATGTCATGGTGGTGATTTCTATTTCTATTGGTTTGATTATGATGATATTGTCTATGCTCACTTTGATGATATTGTCTATTTCTACTTCTATCTTCATCTTGATCCCTATTTCTATACCTATGTTCATCCTCATCAGAACTAGACTTGCAAGAGAAAGAAGAAGATGGTGAACTAGGAGAATTGCCATGGTCATTGTATTTTCCCCTTTGATCCCTTAATGTATCTCTTCTAGGTTTGGAGAAGGTCCTAGGCCTTGAGGCCCTCCTTGTTCTAGGACTTACTCCATCTTCTCTAGGATTATCTGCACCAACTGAACGTAGTCCTTGCATGTAGTAAGGGCCAAAATGAGCATATGAAACCCTTGGTTGAGTTTGTTCACTCCAATTTTCTTTGGTATATATCCTATCATTTCTCCTACGAGTGTTTTCATCATGTGATGCATTCTTGGCCCTATGTGAAGAAGACATGATTTCATTTGATAGTGTGTATGACTTAAAATATTAATGTTTTCTATAAGATAGATCATTAATATGTTTACAATTATTGTGTATAATATAACTAATCTAGATAGTTAGCACTATTCCTGGAAATAGTGCCAATGATGAGCAACAGGTATCCCTATGCCCAACCATATGAGTCATAAGTGTTCACACATGATCTGGTTGAATTCCATGGATGAGACTAGTTGTGGCATCTAGATTGTTAAGCATTAATCACAGAATGTTGTCTTCCCACTTGGACTAGTGGTAGCTTTGTCACGTCTGGTTTAGTCCAAAGTGAGGCATATGATAATTGATGTTGCTAGGCCCTAATTACTCCTAGCGATAAACATAATTGAAAATAAAGTTTACTCCAAAGTCTAAGTAATGATAGTAATGTAAATCTACTCTAGCCTAGAGTGATGAGCATTCAATCTTGGCTTACCATACACATATTGGACTCATGTAACCATTACTGGATTACCAAGTGTTATGCTACTAGGTGAAGTAAGTAATAACACTACTAGGATTACTAAACAATTACACTTAAACACTCAAAACTAGTCGTACTCATTTCACTTTACTACTGAACAATAAACTAAAGTATTTGAAAATGTAAATGATGAAACAAAGAAAATAGTAGAAACTATGCTAAGTAAAGCAGTAAAACTAAGTGGATGCTACAATGATAATAGGCAATCTCAATCTTTATTTTTAGACATGAACTATGCCTAAGTACACGTCACTCGAATAAAGCTTTTGTACAATAGCTCAACACCACACTGCGGACATTCACTCTATCGCTAAAACTATGAAATGAAATTGCAAGAATCTACGTAAGGATGGAATGAAAGCTCTTTAGATCATGTGCCCATGTGCTATATTTATAGGCATACACGCATCTTGCAATATTAAGTCTATGATGACATAGCTTGTGCTATAATATCGAATATGTGACATTATAGATACAATATTATTGGTGGACCAAATTTGAATTTTTGTCAAATAGATGCAATATAGTATTAGCGATATCCCAGCCAACTAATGATTCATCAAAAGGAAAGCACATTTCTATTTGAAAAGTATGAAGGGAGGCCTTAATTTAATGTTAAACTAGTTATTGACCAGTATTCTTCATCATTTACAATGCCAAATTAGTAGAGCATGAATAGGATCTCATTATATGAAAGCTGAAATAGGTAGGTGGCTCAAAATTCATTGTGAAGAATGAATATATCATATAAATAGCACTAAAGATGAATACCACATTTTCTTCTAATATTCTATGTTTGAGCACATTAGACATAGATGGGATTGGATATTGTAGTTGCAAATGTGGTTGATTTATTCTAAATGTTACCAAGAATACTTAGTACTTTTCTTAATGATATTTTCAAAAGTCATTGCATGTATATTTTTAGTATCTAATAGATCTTGATGATTTCCAAACAATGAGGTGTTGGCATAGTGGTAAAAGTCTTAGCCTAGTAACTTGAGGTCATAGGTTTGATTCTACTAGGCAGTACTAAGTTATAAATTTTGAAAAAGAAAATCTGTAAAATAAATTCTAAAATTGGTCAAATAGTTCCAAGGGATCTCATTAAGTAAAAATTTTAGTTTTAGTAATTAAGTAATTTAGATTTTATTTTCTTCTACTTGCTATCTTCTTAATTTTTGATATTGTTGGAGTTATGTGAACTATGAATTTGATCTTTGCATACTTGAATGGTGTAAGTATATGCTAAAATGAATTACCAACACAAATTTGCACGATCTGCACCATAGCTAAGAACATCAAGCTAGACTTCTTCCTAAAGAAAGTTCAAAAACTATCCTCCCTTGTGTGGTTGAACTTTTGGCTCCTGGCCATTTCCCAGAACTCTTACACCTACCTTCTCTTCGAGTGTAAGATGGTCCACAAGGTAGAAAATCACATTTTTAACTTCATCATTCATAATTTTTCATCAAGATTTCTTTCTTTTGCTGAAATCAAAGTTCTAGGGATTGGCCTTAAATTCATTCCTTGCCCTCTTCCCATGGATCGTGGTGCAGTTCTTAAGTAATTCATTGCCTTCACCAGACCTCTTCGGCTACACAACTTCTTCAATGACAATCTAGAAGAGGTAAACAAATCTCCTTTACCTTTCTTGGAAGCAATTTGTCTTGCTAAGATGAAGTTATGTTTTTGAAGCAAGTGGAACCTACCCATCAGTAGCTTCAACCAGCACCTGAAGACATTTATTCTTGATTGTCTCTTGTCTCTCGAGGCTACTCTTTCTTCTTTAGATTTTTCTTGCAGGCCTCCACTTCCTTGATGTCTTCTTGGAGCTCTTTATAAACTCTATAAAGATTACAGCATTATGGTTTGTCTTGTTGATAAAAATCTGGGTATCTATGTTCTAGACTCCTCTTGGTACTATTAAGAGGCCATTGGACAATTATTAGATTTAGACATCTACCAACAAGTGGATGTCATTCCATGGAAAATCCTTTGTTGTCCACTTTTCTCTATGATCAATCACTTTCCTTAGTTTTTTTTTTTGATTTTAAGAATCCCCTTTTGAAAGTCTTTGCTTTCAAACCCTATACTTTCTGCTTGATCCCTAAAATCCATAAACCTATTCTTGTTGGTTGTCCTATCTGCTCGTATTCAAGCTATTTACTTGAACTAGCCTCCTGCCTACTCCACTACCTGCTTTTCCCCATCCTATGTTCTCAACCATCTATTCTTTTAGACTCGTCAGCCTTGATTTGTGACCTTCACTCTAGATTCCCACCTCAAAATGTGTTTCTTTTCATTTTTGATGTAGAATCTCTCTATCCTAGCATTCCCATGGATCATGGCCTCACTACTCTTCAAGCTATGGTTAAGTCATATTTTCATGATAACCCTTTTGATTTGCAAGTCTGTTACATCAATGCCTTCATAGAGCTTGCATTTTTTATCCTTCAAGAACATTTCTTAGAGTTCAACAGGGTCTTCTACAAATAGATTTAAGGCACCACCATGGGTAACAACTTTTTCGTTGTGTATGCTTGCTTGTTTCTGTGTCACTTAGAGAAAAACATTTTCTCTACGCCAAGCTCCAGTCATCTTCTTTACTACAAAAGGTACATTGATGATGCCTTTGGCATTTGGAGTGGTTCACAAGATTCTCTCTTCTAGCTACTTGATCAGTATGGTTCTTTCTATCCTACCATCAATATTACTCCTGTATCTAGCACCTCAGCCAACATTTTAGATGTATCCTTCTTCAAGGGTTCTAACTTTATCAACATTGGTATTCTATCTAGCAAGTGTTATAAAAAATCCTTGAATGCTTATCAGTACATCCCTTTCTCCTCTTAGCATCCACACCATTAGAAGAAATTTTTCATTGTTGCTGAGCTTAAATGATACCTTATCAGAGAATTTTACCTCGGTGATCTGTAGTAGATTTGACAACAACTCTATCAGCAACTTCGCACTCAAGGATATCCTTCTCACTTCTTGGTCCATTGCTTCAACTTTGTCCCTGCCTCCTCTAGGTGGCATCTTCTTGAATAGCTTCATCAATGCCATGATGTTCAGAATAGGAAACAGACTCCTCTTATCTTCAAATTGGATTTTAGTCCTTCCACTAAATCCTTTTACTTGAGGACCCTCCTAAACCTTATACTTACTCAGCTCTGCCAAAAAGATCTGAGTCTCTAGAACATCATTCCTGATGCAATCACTTGCTAAAGGAATCCAAGAAAACTTCATTCTTTCCTTGTCAGGAATAAATTCAAGTGCAACGTCCCATTTCCATCTCGGCCTAAATTAGTGGGGCCTACTTTAATTATTGCACGTAGTGGATTTTAATTATCTTTATAAGATGGGACACTATATATTCTCATCATGCACTTGTTTCTCAAAGCACATTCCAGCATCGCTAGTGTAAACATACTGAAGAGAGGTGAGACTCTCCGAAAATGTTTTATGTAGCAACTTTGCTTCTATGTTTTTTTTTGAGCCTTTTCTAGATTTTTTTCTTCCCGTCTTTTTGTCTTTTCTTTAGTTGCACAAGATCATACTTTAAATTTTAAGGACCGAAAGTTTAAAATTTTAAGTACCCTAAATTCTTACAAATATTAAAGAATATTATTATTTAGTCTTTTTTAAGATTGGAATAACTTTTGGTCCATAAATTATGAACTTTTTAAGTTAGCCTAGCTATATATTTAATATATATACCTATAATTTGGCCAAGAGAATCTTGCAAAAACAAAATTTGAGTTTAGTTCATCTCCTATATTAAAAATGATCCAAGTTGCAATTTTACTAAATTTTATGTATTTTCATATCGCTATGATTGCATGATGAGAAGGATAACTAATTCCAAGTTTGGTACAAAATGTTATGATGCAAAATATTTTGAATTTCCAGGGAGTGTTTCCATACATATTCTTGGGACTTTTGAATTTTATTCCTTATGCGTTGCAATAAGAAGATATAAATATAGAAGCCATAGATTGTTTGGAACAAATATGCTAATAGTATGAATAGCGTTAAAGATAAGATCTCTCTCTAGGTTTATGTATGGAATATTATTTAGTGTTACCTATAACCTCTCCTTGATGATTATTAATGAAATATTATTGGTTATTAACGAAACATTATTTAGCTTTACCGATCTCTAATTATTAGTTGGCCTCTTGTCCAAAATCTTAGCCAAAACAAAATTTCTTATCTTAGACATCCAACATCTAAATAATCTTATTGAAAATAAATTGTTTAAATGGCATGTAATGTAATTTTAAAATTTAATGAAAAAGAAAATATTAAAATTTGAAACATGCAGCTAAAATGTGCCCTTCCGAGAAAATTGTGAGGAGACCCTAAGTTTTTATGATTGAGCATGGTATTGGCATGCTAGTAAAGCAGTGGGAAAAGTTATTTAAGTTGTTAATAATTTACATCTTCAATGAAATTCCTCCTTTCAGTTTCTGGAGCCTTAAAATGTAGTTAACAGTGAACACCAGCAACCTTACCAATTATAATAAACCTTTAAACCTTTAAAAGAGAGCCAATGATATCATAATCATAAACACTTAATAAACTCAAAGAGACAATTTTATATATATTAGGACTTTGCTACAAGGTAACACATAACACAAATAAAGTTCATGAGATATTAATTACATAACCATAAAATATATCAAACTACCAACAAGCATAACACACTTATTAACCTACCAACACAATCTCAATAAAAGAACATACATACCAAAAATCTAAAAATATAGGATGTTATATCCTAACCTTTAAGAATCTTACTCCAGAAGAAATTTCAGGATGAGAAGTAGGAAGAACTAACTAGCCACTAACATGATACCTTTGTCTGTCATAAAGCTGAGATCGATGCTGACAATGGCGTGTATGAAAACATCACCACATAATATGCGTGAAATATGCCCACAAATCACACCCAACTCCCACTCGCTAATGTATCAGCCATGACCAATTTGCAAGCTCCACTGCAAGATTCACTATCACTAACAACATAGGAATCTTCCTCAAAATCATTGCAAAATGGACTTTCTCATGTGCACCTCAAGTGCATTCTAATGTAGCTTCCTATTTATTTTTTATCTTTACCTATGCATTGGAGATTCGCGATTCCCAAGAAAATTTGATGAACCGTTCATGCTGGATTTGGGCATGCATACAGAAGCATATAAAATCTACATTGGGTACATAACTCATAATTTTTACTGCAATGGTGTCTCAATTTTCAACCATAACATTCATTGCTGCTACCTATTTTCCTCAATATACAGATTGTCCATTAAAATCTTTGCTATCTTTTCTCCAAATCATGTCCAACACTGATGAAACACCCCAAAATTCGGCCTAACACTTCAAAATGAGAATAATTCAGAGTTATTTGTGCTTTTGGGGAACATAAATTTGGTTAAGGCATGAACTCATGCTTAGGTCACGCTAGCAGCGTGAGTCCAGCGTTTGTAACCCAAAACAGCCCCTAAACAGTGTTAAAATGACCTGATTTCGAGGGTACAAGGCCCCCTTGAGGTCCACTAACGATTG
Source organism: Gnetum montanum (assembly GCA_015680685.1). NCBI lineage: Eukaryota > Viridiplantae > Streptophyta > Gnetopsida > Gnetales > Gnetaceae > Gnetum > Gnetum montanum. The sequence goes on along the minus strand of MNCI01003923.1, from coordinate 38,278 downwards.
CTTCAGGTCCCAGCCCTCAGAATTCTGATTTCGGGCCCGAAAATACATCATTTTCAGCACTCACGCTGAGGTCACACTAGAGTCACTCCCAACTCACGCTGACAGCGTGAGTCCAACATGATTTGCCAAAATGACCTGAATCAAGGCACAAACAGGCTCAAATTTAGCTTGCAGGTCATCCTCAAGGTCAGGTAGCAGTTACACTTCAAAAATAATTCTTAAAGGTGGAATTTTGACACAAAACGCATCATTGTTAGTCATGCACGCTGAGGTGAGGCTAAGGACACGCTAAGGTCACGTTGACAACGTGATTCCAACGTGAGCATTGGTCATGACCAAGCAAAAGTACTTTAGACGCATGTTGAGGACACGCCAGGACAAGATCAATGCATGCTAGCGAACTTGGTGAAGAAAAAACATATTCAGCAGCAGCCAGTCTGCAGATTTAGAAATTCCAAGCGAGCCGGAGGCAAATTCTCTTGTTGTACATTATCGTTCATTGTAAATTTTTCACATCTTTGAGCTGGTCAAGCTCTTATGCTACAGATTGTACATGCTTCTATGAGCATAAGCTAGCTTGCACAAGCTAAAAAAGATTGTAAGATACAGTGTATCCGGTCTAGAACGTAGTCTGCCCATATACACCTGTCATGCGATCCGTTTTTCTCTCATCTCACAGCCATTGACCTCATTCACAAAACCTACTCTCGAGCCTAGAAAAATGTATAAATACCCCATTCATTAACATAAATGGGGTTGGCAATTTTGAAGAAAGAAAACCAGCAATCCTGAGCCTGGGCGCATGTGATCCCTAATGCTTGCAAGCACCTCACATCAGAGCTTAACGTCTAACTTGTAATCCAGACACGCAACTACGTTTTGACCGGTGCACATCTTGTTAATTAATATAACACAGTTTCAGTTTTTCCTTCCGTTGTGCTATTCTGGTTCATTATTTGCATTATTCTATTTTATTGCATGTTTCTACATACATTCTGTTATATTTACACACTATATTCATGTTTACGTCTTGTTGCATTATGCTCTCCGTTTTACATTTCGTGACGATAACCCCAGCGTAGGCCATAGCGTACTCTTGGGGAAGTCCTTGGTTGATTTGCGTGTAGACCATCTAAGGCACTATGCCTTCACTTTTCCAACTTGCCCTCACGCAAAGGCAAGGTCGGCTATATCTCTTTGGAGGTCTTTTGGCATTTTTTTTGCTCCAGCCTTATGCCGACGATTTCGGACAGTACAGAAATTGGCACTAGAAGGAGGGCCACCTTGTTTTCCATCCCGATAAAACATTGATTTCATTACCTTTCATGCGCGGTGCAGATTAGGTGTAGAACGCAAGCTTAGCTTGCTTAAACCATACCAATCTTTTCATGATTGAATTAAATCCTTGCAAAAATTTTACGTTGCTACCAATGCAGTAAATTCCGTAACAGCTACTGAAAATATTAAGTACAGTGTGCACATGCAGTGAAAACCCAACATAGCGTACACATGTTGCAAAGCCCAAAGCTGCGAAAATCTGAAATAGCATACCCTACAAAACCCAACATATCATACACATGCTGCAAAGCCCAACGCTGTGAAAATCTGAAACAACATACCCTACAAAACCCAACGCAGCCTATACACATTGCTACACACGTCTGGCATACACACACTATGCAAGCACATCACTCACACATGCTGCATCGCATTGCGCTTACACTGCACGTATGTTGTGCTTGCATACGTTGCGCACAAGCTAGTGTACGCACGTTCAGGTTGCGCTCACGCTAATGTTTATGCCTAGCTTGCTTAAGCTCAGCTTGCATACGCTTGGCTTTCTCAAGCTCAGCTTGCATACACTACTTACACATATTCAGCTAGTCAAGCCAGTTACACACATGGAATCTTCTCAGATCAAAGTAGCATTGCCAAGTTCTGACCTTAATGCCGAAATCTCAAATCCTATGACCAGAACTGAACCCATAGTTGTTGTTGAAGAGATGAACCCTCAAGGGTCAACTCACGGGTCACTTCAGTTACAAGGCAAAGACCCCACTTATACAATTCTTACCTTGGAACAATACAACTTCATCTGCGTAAAGATCCAAGCTAACCTGCCCATTGATCGCACGGAAATGGAAGCAAAACGACATTATGAACTCATCTATAAAGGGGGCCATAAATTTATCCCTTAAGCATATGACGTAATTCCCCTCTCTGAATCCCATCATGAACTCATATCCTAGCTCCTCATGGCAAGGAATCAAACCTTGCGGCAACCCACCGTAGGGCCTCAAAAAGGAGATGAGGAAGATGATTTCGTGGCTCAATCCGAACATGAGGATTCGTACCACACTCTCAGTACTCATACTCATGCAAACCCATTATTCCACCCTTTCATGGGAGAGACTATGTCTCTTCATGCATTTACAAGCACTCAAGTACCCATTTCTCAACACGAAGCACCCATCCCCATTCCTTTTTTCCCTACGATCAACACCCAATTCAATATGCCCATCCTTGTTATTCCTCTGGCTATCACTTTACCCTCCCTCTCATAAGGACAATCCCAACAACTCCCCTCTCAAGCTAATATGGGAGTGACCTTCTGACCCCAAATAATTGGGATGCCATTCGTGATACCCGCTTCTACATCTACTCATTATATACCACAAGTGCAAATCCAAGGAACATCCTTCACTACTTCAACTCAACAGGTTCAGGGTATTTCCTCACAGCTTGTAACCGGGCAATGGTTTGCACCTATCATTCAACAACATCAACCTACTCACTATAGCATACCACCCGTTGCAATCCCATCTGTGAATGTCTCTCAAATACAATCACCAACAACCCTGTAGTCATCTTTCCCATAAATCACACAACAATCTAACTATCAACACGCGTAATCTAACCAACCAACTGGTCCACCTAGTGCTCAAGAATGGGTAGATGTTAGAAAGATAATCAAGCATTAACCGATGAAGTAAAGTGCCTTAAGATCACAAACACTAAAGAAGTCAAGGTGTTGGACTTCTATCAAGATGATCTGATTAGCTCTTCAGTGCCACCATTGACTTTACCAAAAGGAATTTCATTTCCGCAACTAACCAAGTATAATGGAGAGGGAGACCCAAATGCTCACCTAGTGACATTCTGATTAGAGTGTCTCTTACTTCAATCATGGCCTCATGCAATCCTGCATGTGTTTGCCATGTCCTTAACTAGAAAAGCCTTAGACTGGTACTGAGCCCTACCGCATAACTCCATATCCTTTTTAGAGGATTTGTTATATCAATTCATTACCCATTTTAAGTATAACCTGAAGCCTGAAGCCACACTAGACAGTCTAATCCAAATAAAACAAGTGCCATTGGAGCTCGTAAAAAAGTTCATCCAAATATGGAGTGCTGCCCTTAACGAACTTCACGAGCCTATCCTGGAAATGTATTTACTCACAATCCTCAAAGGTGCTGTGAATGATTTCGTTAAGTCAAAACTCTATTATTTGAACGCTCACACTTTGAGTCAGGCATTTGTCCAAATCAAAAACATAGAAGAGGTAGCATAGACAAGTCATGACCCAGCTTAGCTAACTTTCAAAAGCCAACATACAAAGAAAGATAAAGACAAGTCTAAAACAACAGTATCAGTAGTGGTAGAGACATTTCGACTAAGAAATACAGGGAAGAAAGGGAAACAACCCGCCACCCCCACTAGTCATGAAAGAACCGCTCCTACACCTACACCTGAACCCTCCTCTGCCCAAACCGCTAACACGAGTCACACTCATACCTTCGAAGGAAAAGACCCTACCCAATACACTCCTTTACCCATGAAACCTTCACAACTACTGGATAAAATTCTAAAGGCTGGGTTGATTCAACATAACCAAATATCTCCTACAGTGTCCCAAAAACATGACAATACAGTGAGTTGGTTAAAACCCCAATGTTGGCAACGGCCAATGAACCCCCTGTTCCAAGAGGTTTTAGGTTAGACAGATTCTATGAGTATCACCAACGATGTGGGCATGGAACCGATTACTGCTTCACCTTAAAACAAGACATACAACATATGATTGATAGAGGTGAGATAGTCTTTGATGAAGCCAACCCAGTAAGACCTCAAAAATCAATCTATGGGGGTCTACAAAGATCCTTTTAACACCAAAGAGTCGCCCTATGTGATTAACACCATCCATGTCAGCAATGAACAAGACATCCCACGAAAGCCTTTTGTGATTCATGTGCCTACTGAAACCGCGTCTACGCTAACACCTCCACAAGCTCCTTTTGTCACACATACACCTCCTACGCTGCAAAAACCATTCGTCATCCAAGTACACCCTGTGGTTGTGACAACAAACATACCAGTGCAAACTCGACCCACTCCATTTGTAATCCGGGTGCCAAAATACCCTAATGTGCAACCCCCAATAGTTCCCTCGTGACCCTCATGAGAACACCTCGCTGATAGACTGACCAGGGAACGTTTGGCCAAAGAATGTCATGGTTATGAGTTAGGACCGCCAAAACCCACACCGCTGAATGTTGTCCCTATGGTTCCGGTTACTGATCAGCCTAGCATGAGTCATCAAGACAAGAACTCGGGAATGTCCAATGTCTCGAACCTAACAACTATAGTTAATAACACAAAAACTCTTCCACGAGAGATACAAATGTTGGGTCAAATGGATCAAGTATCGATAGATAAAAACATTCCAAATAGCAAAGACTTGGCTAGTGCCTTGACCCAGGTTACACAGGCCTTAAAACAAAAGAACACCTCTCTAAGCCTATATGACCTAGTAATGACCTCCCTGGTACATCGGGAAGCTCTAGTGCATATGTTGACTTCAATCCCTGTTAGTGAAGACCTTCTTGCAAATGAACCATCTATTTACACCGTATTGTCTCCAAATCAAGAATCAAGGTCCACATCTCTAGGATTTCATGCCAGTGACATTAAATAAGAAAAAAAAATGGGAGAGGTCACTATCGCCCCTATGTTTATAACGATACAAATTAACCAATTTAAGATACATAGGGTGCATGTTGATGATGGAGCGGCAAAAAATGTAATACCTTTTCCTGTCATTGAATGACTAGGCCTCGCGGAACAAATATGACCAATGACAACATCATTCTTGAAATCTTTCAGTGGTTCCCGTGTCATGGTAAAAGGCATGATTACCTTGGATTTCATAGTAGGGGACCGGTTCCCCACATCAGCTGAATTTGTAGTCATGGATGAGATGCCAAGGTTTAATCTAATTTTGGGATGGCCTTGGTTAGCTCAACTAAAAGCCGTATCATCACCGATCCATCAAGAAATTCACCTACCTTATTAGGGTAGTGAAATTGTCATACACAGGGATGCTGCAACATCACTTACTTCCTTACACGTAGGAATGAACCAAGGGTCAGAGGTTGAACTCTCTAAACCCAAGCAAGACACCACTAATGAAACCCTAGACATTGGTCAATCTCCAATCCGTGACTTTCCTAAAATAGAAGAAGCATCGAAAGATGCAAACATAGGAGCCATTCCCACAGATGTCTCTTGGTCAGAACTACCCTTTGACATATCTAGTGAGGGAGATGGCGAATACAAGATCATGCCTTCACATCCCACCCTTCATAGAAAATTGTGAAAATTAAAGAAACATATCAAAAACTTGGACATTAAACTACCAAGCATCTGAAATGATGTTAAACTACCAAATGTCTGCAATGACAATTAAACTAGCCATGATAAAAAATGATCGGTTCTTTTAAATCCACTGAAACAACTACAGTCTCCTCCCTTTCTTTGACAAAGATGCAATAGTCCACCATGACTTTAAACTGATACTTGTGGCCCGAAATGGCCTTAAACTAGAGCACAATACATTACCAGTGTACCAAAACTTCGCTATGTCATTATTGTTTACATTTTGCAAAATTACAATATTTGCTTATCTTATGTTTAGCAGTCACGATTCCAGTTTACACTTACGTTCACAAATAAACTTGAAGAAATAAAAACAAAACAAAACAAAATATATATAATACAGAGTGTTAACATGACAATAGGATGATGACATATTACACTGTGATCATGGTTATATCTGTTCTCATACATCCCAAAAAACAACAAAACAAGTCAAAAACTAAAAAAAACTGACAAAAAATGACAAGACTGACAAGACTAACAAGCCAAATTATGCATTAGTATTAGGAGGGGGCTGGTCCCCAAAATCCTCTACGCCATCAGCTCCCATCCCACTAGGGCCAGCCTCACCATCATCATGTCCCTGTCACAAAAAGGAAAACAAACAAAAAATAAGTAAACACAAACAAATAGATGAAAAGAGCAAAATACTCAAAAGAAAAGATGATTAAAAGCAATAAAACAATACAGGACTACAACACTCACAGGTGAGGAAGGCCTGAGATTAGCTTCCAGGCACTGTAGAATCTCTTCTTTGGGCACGCATGCCCAGTCTTTGTCAAGTCCGAGGTCAATATTGGTTAAGATTTTACCCTTGTCCATTGAAGACCAGGAAGGGTGCTCAAGAGAAAACATACTTGTTGAAGCTTCCATAGAAGCAGTGGTAATGGATCTCTCAGGAGACCCCTCCACTTCCGTACACTCAACAAACTTTTCATAAGAAGAGCGCAAGCCTAACCCCTCGACGAACATCTCCAATCGACGACGTTCAACTGATTCCTCCTTCAACCATTTTTTGTATTGGTGCTTATGATCTTTCTAATCCTAGCCCCATTTACATACTTTGGATGCAAAGGACATCCAGTCATGACACTTTCTATTCAATAAATCCATTTGGGCCCTCTGTTCGGCCAGATCCTGAGTCACTTGCATCTTGCTATTCAAGATTGTTGAATAGCGTGCATAGGTGATCTTGGATGTACACCAGGTACTATCACCGGGCAATCTAGCAGAGGCAAAATCATAATGGGCTTTCAAGTCATTCCTCTCCTCTGTTACCTTCATCAAATTTTCCTTCAATGATTGAACTTCACGCCATAAGTGTTCAATTGAGCGCCTGCAGGTCCAAAGAGACTTGGAATTCAGAACAACACAACCCGAAACTACATCATAAATCCCTCTTGGGACCTGCTCAATATCTTTGGGCAATTCTGGAAGACCATCAATATGGGTGGCTTTGGAAGGACTCCATTGAAGCTTTGCACCTACAAGTACAAACATCACACATATGAGCTAATAAGAGATCACCAATATATGCAAAAGCACAATGAACTCAGGCACTTGGTATAAAGTACAAACCTAATTCAGGATGAGCCTATTGCAGACGAGCAACAACATCGTTGACAATGCCAGTAACAAAGTCTACTTTATTGGGCATCTCGTGCCATAGCCTTAATTAACCAATGGATGTTGAATCTATATGGGAAGGCACCTCAGCCGGGGCCTGTAACTCTGACACATCCACCTAAGATGTATGTGCTTCAAGCGCTTCAGCATCCATGTCTGATGTTAGGAAGATTCATGATAATCAAAACAATGTACAAAGCTAAGAAGTACAAAATGCGGATCAAACTAACAAGACATACCAAGGAGCCCTTTGCTGGTCAGCTCAAGCAGATCACCAAGGTGTAGAGACCCATCAAAGAAACCGTCAAAAACATCTTTCTCCTCACTTGAATGCTTAAGGGCATCTAAAGCCTCAGCAGGTGTCACTCCCATGGTATCCGTTTCATCCTCTTCCCATAAGATGGGAATAGCCTCAGTTGCTTCTTCTCTCGTTTCCTCCTCTTCATCACACTTGATAACCATTTTAGGCTCACCCATTGGAGCTAATTCTTTCCTTTCCCTCTCGGGGGTATCCTCTGTAAGCACCAATAAATCTAAGGTTAGCATGACATAATAGGTATGCATATTTAAGTAAGCAAATAAACTCAAAATGCGATAAAAACATTTAAAGAAAAAAAATACTTGCCTACTCCTGGCAAAATGAATCGGATCTTCTTTGCTCCCAGCAGCCTCACCTCTGTAGCAAGCTCCCTTGAACACTTAGCCCTTCTCACCTTAGCCTTAGCCTTCCCGAAAGTCTCCTGAATCAAGCGCTCAGCTCTCCTAATAGTTGTGTGCAATTTAGGTGGTTCCAACCCCAAGTTATCATGCAAATGGTGAGAACGACTCACTGCACCCCCTGTTGTGATGGAGACTGATTCCTCGATGCCTTCAGGCAGATCTTGGGATCTAGTAGTGTTAAATAGATGATGAATCCAGGGGCGAGACAACTATGAATGATCCCTTAACACATAATGGTTATCTCCATAGATCACTAAGAACTCAGCAAACCTACGAAGATAGCCCACAAAAAAGGCAAAGGTAAAGTGGGATTTGGCATCAAAATTGGAATGTAGCCTGATGATCTCTCCACAGAGACCTAACCTAAGGAACTGTGCCCAATTGTAGCGCATACCAGTCTCCAAGACTAAGCGCATAACACATGCAGACTCAACCCCAAGGCTTCTTGCTTGAGAAAGAGACTTAGGGAACACTTGTGCTCTAAAGAGTGGGTATAGAAACTTTACCTCTGTCAAGCGAGTATCAGCTTGCATGGCAAAACCCTTAGGACTTCGTGGTACACCTAGCCAATCTTTAAGTTCCTTGATCACATGGCCTTCTCTAGTTGCTCTATCCACTGCCACCTTAGCACCATTCGCCGGTACACCGAAAAGATCGAAAAAGAATTCGGCGGTTAGGTGGAAAGATACCTTAACTCCCTGAACTCGTGTAGCAAAATAGGAGACATCATCGTTAAAAGAGTCAACGATGGAAATCATTTTAGTCACGAGAATGTTAGGAGTCAAGGAAGTAAATAGGTCCATCAAGCCTGCATTTGTAAGATGGCTAATGATTTGTTCAGGTGCCTTCTTGTGCAGCCACCATTGTGACTTCTCTGTCTATCCAAAATTCATAAAGAGAGTGGCCTCAGTGCACCTAGATATGACGGTAACCTCATCAAGGGAAACGACCGCTGTAGAAAAGACAAAGGAGACATTCAGCAAAATTTAAGAGTATGATGAGCAATGATGTAACAAAAATGAAAACCAAGCCTGGAACACAACCATTTACCATTAGCAAATGGGGTAGGCACACTAGGCGCAAGATCAACCGTTTGAGGAAAAATGGGCCCATCGGGAGACCAATCCTCATGCAGCCAGCTGCGAACTTGACAACGTTCGAAGGCTCTAGAGAATTACCTAGGATAATTGAAAATAGCACCCTTGGTCTGATCTAACACCACAACATGAAGAGTGGGGCCCTTCATGAATGCCTCCAAGGTTGCATGCGCTAAGGCAAGCCCACTATCATCCTCATGCAATCCATGCTCATCAACATAGGGCCTACGAAAGAAAAGTATTCATATATAAATAATGATATAACTTTAAAGGAACCAAAGTTAAGATAAGTATAAAAGAGCATACCTGTATACTCTATACACTGTTCCAGGCAGATTTTGGAACAACATATGCACACAGAAAGCTAGAAAAAGAGTGCTACTATTGTTGTAATGGCTGCAAGATGGCAATCTCCACACATGGGTCAAAGGACGTGTGGATCTAGGATCTTTAGGAGCACCTCCCTCGACTATATATGGTCCCTTGTCTATGTCAACAATGAAAGATAACATGCCTCGTGTTGAACTAGGCAACATGGTCTCAAAAATATCACGAGTCAGTTGCTCACTCATATGAGACCATATGACAACGTTGAAATTCTGCAAAATAAATGATAAAAATGCAACAAAATTTGGACGAAACCATATTACATGCGGCCTGATCCACATGTCAAAAATAGGCATGTTTGGTTCCAGAAGACTGAACCAAGATAGCACATCGACAAGTTCAACCACAAGGAGAAAAGGCTTAAGCCCCCTGCATAGAGCCAAAACCTTAGGTAAGTAAATTAAAAACATATAAAACATATAAATTAAAAAAAAAATAAAATAAGGAAAATGAATACACCCAACAAGTAAATAATATTCAACACACACATGATTACCCCATGAGACAAGGACACTAGTGTACATCTGGTGTATTTGACGTTCGCTGGAGAACATTGAGGTCCATTAGACATTAGTTCATTACAAGAAACATGAAAACAAAATTCACTGTAAAAGCATCTAAACTGATTGTTCCAAGAAACATAGCAGGAGTAAGTAATGAGCATTCCATAACTCATGCCATCTCGAATAGCCCTTCAACCCCCCCTACAGCTCACGCTACAAACTGGTAATTCACGTTGGAAGAAATGCATGCTATGAAACAACTCACGCTGACAGCAATGCACACTGCGAGACAACTTATGCTACAAAAGCAACTAACGCTGGGAAGCAGCTCCAAGCCAAAAAAATTAGTTTTCTCTAAGCACGCTGACACCCAGGCAAAAATCAGTCTACTCTGGGACACTGATGCCTAGGCATAAATCCATATTTTTTTCTCTCTGAGGTGCTCATGCCCAGATACAAAAATTTTTCTTTTCTCTGGGCATTCATGCTTAGGCCCTCAGCACCCAACTCATGCCCTCGCCCCTCACCCTGGGACAGCCCTATCTCCAGCTCATGCTGAGAATGGCCTTGCTTGGAAAGAATGTACCCGAGGGAAGTTTGGGAATCATGAGATCACCGTGGCATTATTTTTGACTTTGGATGGAGATTTTTTACCAATCTCGGTCACAATCCATGCCAAGGATTAGCACACGCCCTACAACCCTACAACTCATGATGCCGCACATGGCCCTGCAAATCATGTTGGGCATGCCCTGGGTCACTCACGCTAACCAATCCTCACACTGCCCATGCTCATGCCATTGCCAAAAAAAACAGCAACCACCGAAAAAATGGCAAGCTCCAAAACCCCATTAACGTCCCTGACGCCCAAAATTTACAGCAAAAAGAAATTCGGTATATAAACCCCAAAATTTGGCAAAATTTTCACTTCGAAACCATAGCAAAATAATGGTGTCCCTAATGGCTCACGCTGTACTCACGCTACAATCAAATGGCGTCAAAACAAAAAAAAAAGAAAAGAAATAAAAAGAAAAAATACCTGCGCAGAGTCCCTGCCCATGATGAAACCTAGGTTGAGGAAGGCATCAGAGTAGTTCTTCGCTCTCCTCTACAAATGCCAGGCTATCCTGCTTCTTCCCTTTACCTCATTGGTCTTGCCTCCCTATGCCCTTCATTTTGCTCATGCTACCTTGCACGCCTTGTAACTCACGCTGCCTTGCACGCCTTGTAACTCATGCTGCCCTGCACTTCCTGTTGCTCACGCTACTAACACTAACGCACGCTACGCACTTCAGCATTCCTTTTTCACCTATGTTTCAATTTATCCACTATTTATTTATTTATTTATTTTACGATGTGCTTCTCTTTTTTTGTTTTGCCTTTTTATTATTACTATCATTATTTACTCTGTTTCCATTTTCATGTTCCCAGGATAGTTTCTTTTTATTTTTGTGCATGTTATTTCTTATAAGGTAAGGCAAAAGAAATGCAGACCGAAAATCTATGAAACCATGAAAATCATAACACTATTATTTACACAAAACATGAATGTCATATGTGGCCTAGTATGGCCTAAAACTGCCATTACATTCCACAATTTTGTTAGACTAATCATGTGAAACTCATCTACATTTAAAACCTTCCTCATCAAGAAAATGTTGCTCACTTTGCTCCCGATTTAAATTGGTAGGAGCAACACCATGGCAACCAAGAATAACTTATCAACATTGTCTCTCAATGGACCACATGGAGAAGTAACAAGGACAATCAATCTAGAATCCCTGGATCTAGACCCATCCACTTACACAAATTTAATAGCATCCACTCAAGAAATATCAGACTGGCCTAAAAACATGATGAAGACTCTAGATCTAGAGGCCGATAATATCATTGAAGATCCTCTTACTGAAGTCTCTATTGCCACTTCCAGTGATAAAACTAGAAATTTAAAATTAAGTGCCTTATTAGACATACAACTCGCTAGTGATATCACTTAGATTTTGAAAGACAACATAGAGACATTTGCATGGTCCTATATTGACATGCCAGGGTTAGACCCTCGAATCGTCCAACATAATATCATCCTTGATGAAAAGATTACACTGGTGAAACAAAAGGCACAAAAGGTTAGACCTGAGGTAGCGTTAGCAGTGTGTGATGAAATCAAAAAGCTCTACCAAGCTAGTTTCATTTGAGTGGTTGACTATTCTGACTGGATATCAAACATTTTTGTAGTCCCTAAGAAAAACGGTAGTATACGTATATGCATTAACTTCTGTGATCTCAACATAGCCACAATAAAGGATGACTTCCCACTACCCAGCATCGATCAACTCGTTGACACAATTGCTGGGCACACATTGTTATCCTTTATGGATGGATTTTTGGGATACAACCAAATAAGAATAAATCTAGAACATCAACTCAGAACAACCTTCATGACACCTTGGGGTACATTTTGCTACATAATGATGCCCTTCGGCCTTAAGAATGTAGGTGCTACGTATCAACAAGCAATGACATACATATTTAGCAATTACATGCTTGACTTGCTCAACGATTTTGTTGATGACACTGCAATTAAATCTAAAACAACCGAATAGCATGCGAAAGATTTGGAGTTAGTGCTTAAGCGTTGCCTTAAACATGACCTTAGACTCAACCTAAAGAAGTGTGTCTTTGGTGTTAAAATAAGCAAAATTCTTAGCTTTGTGGTCTCCAAAACAGGCATACGAGTAGACCCCAATAAGGTTAAAGCAATAATTAGTATGCAACCACCTAAGAACCTTACCGAATTACGTGGTCTACAAGGTAGATTGCAATTCATCAAACACTTTATCGCAAAACTGACAGATAAGTTGAAGCCCATGCAGCACTTACTACAAAACAATGTGCATTTTTAGTGGACTCAGCAGTGCTAGGAAGCATTTGAAAACATAAAAATGGAGCTAGCTCAATTGCCAATAGTTCATCCCCCGCAAAGCAATAAACCTTTTTACATCTACCTCGCGACATCCGATACATCTATTGCATCCATGCTTTGCCAAAAATGAGAAGATGGAATCGAGATCCCCATGTACTATTTAAGACATGCCTTAATTGCCTACGAACAATGATACAATGATGTGGAGAGATCATGTCTTGCCCTAGTCTTTTCCTTGAAGAAGTCACGACATTATCTCTTCCGTAACCAAGTCTATATCATTTGCAAAGATAATGTGCTTCGAGCTATCACTAACAACATCTATGAATCAAGTAGGATAGCTAGATGGAAATTAATGATCACTGAGTTTCACCTATGCTATGTAACCCAATCCTCCACTAAAGGTCAAGCGGTAGTCAATCAATTGACCGCTTCACCAACACAAGATCAAGAAGGGATCAATCCTGAATTCCTTGATGAAATCGTCAATAGCATCAACACTATGCTTGATAGCTACGATGCAATCCTTTACTTTGATGGAGCTTCAACTTCTCGAGGGGGGAGTGCTGCAGCCATCATAACATATCCCTCTGGAGAAATTTGACCCTTTGCCTATCGACTAACCTTCCCTTGTACTAACAACGTGGTAGAGTACGAAGGTCTTCTTAGAGGTATTATAGCAGCACTAACTTTGGGAATCACACGTCTTATAGTTCGAGGTGACTCACAGTTAGTAATCAATCAAGTCACAGAGGTTTACACATGCAAGGCTCCTCATTTGCAACCATACTATGACCTGACTAGACACTTGCTGAAACAATTGATCAACTTAGATGTGCAACATGTTCCTAGGAATGAAAATACCATCACTGATGCACTTGCTACACTAGCCTTAAACATGGCACCTGTGATGTTCCATGCATTACCTAGTTCCATAACAAATTGTGCCAAACCTATAACCAACACTCTTGATGAAATACCCATAGTGTTTGTTAGTACTACATAAGCAATAGAATGGTATGATGACATAAAAGAGTACCTTCTACAAGGCGAACCACCACAACATTTGATGATTGCCCAAAAAGACACAGTGCGAAAATGCTCTCGGCAATATGCATTAATAGGAGACACCTTGTGTCACAGATCCTATGAAGGCATTCTGTTAGTGTGTGTTAATAGCATTGATGGCCAAACGATCGTGGAATAGGTGCACGAAGGACTTTGCTGAGGGCATATAGCACCCAAAGCAATGGCAACAAAAATTAGATGTTTGGGCTACTACTGGCCACACATGGAGTACGATTGCCTCTCCAGGGTCAGGAAATGTAACATTTGCCAAAGGCATAGTAACCTAATACATGTACCACCTAATGAGTTGCATACTGCACAAATCACATGGCCATTCCAAAAATGGGGATTAGACATCATTGGGCCGATAACACCACCATCTTCAGTAGGACATAGCTTCATCATCACCGCAATCGAATATTTCACAAAATGGGTAGAAGATATTCCCCTTAGGAAAACCACATCTAAACATGTTTGCAATTTCATATTTAAAAACATCGTGACCCGTTTTGGTATTCCGATGACCATAGTCACTGATAATGGGCCACAGTTCAGCAGTACGGATACTAAAAGCTACTGTGAAAGCCTAGGTATTAAACACTCATTCTCATCACCATATTACCCATAGAGCAATGGCCAAGCGGAGTCTACGAACAAAATGGTCATCATGGTGCTCAAAACGATGTTGAATCAAAGTAAGAGATGATGGCACGAGCAGTTAATCTATGCGTTATGGGCATACCAAACAACGCATCGAACGTCCACAGGTAAAACACCATATAGCCTTGTATATGGGTCTGAAGCTATCTTACCTTTGGAATTACAGGTTTCCTCATTGTGGATAATGCTCTCTAGCCTCCTCGATGAAAGCCAAAACAACAAGCTACGCATTGTTGACCTTGACTTGGTGGAAGAAGAAAGGGTACGAGTGCTTGATCAAATCAAATGGTATCAGAGACAACAATGCTGACGTCATCAACACAATCCACATAAGCATCTGAGCAAGGAAGGTGACCTAGTTCTTAAGGTGGTCCGCGAACACTCGGATAAATTCTTAACTAACTGGGAAGGGCCTTACTTAGTTGCCAAGGCATACGATAATGGGGCATTCAAACTCACCGACATGAACAGAAATGAGTTCGCCAATCCTACAAATCACATGTACATGAAACCATACTATGTTTGATGAGCTTAAGGTACATTTTGGTCGTAGCATCATGACCTAAAATTGATACCATAGAATAGTCCTGGAGCTATGAATT
This sequence comes from Gnetum montanum, assembly GCA_015680685.1. Taxonomy (NCBI): domain Eukaryota; kingdom Viridiplantae; phylum Streptophyta; class Gnetopsida; order Gnetales; family Gnetaceae; genus Gnetum; species Gnetum montanum. Next base: position 22,974 of record MNCI01003923.1, on the reverse strand, counting down.
AAAATTAGCACCACAGAACATCCTGGCATCATGATAGTAAATTGACACCACAGAGCTCTATTTGGTATGATACTAAACTGCCACGCTTCTCCATCAGAGTCCACTAAGACTATAAACTAGGTTGCCTCTTCATAGTCTATCATGACTATAAACTATCACTACATCATATGCTACAATGATAAACTAGCAACGTCCAAAGTATTATGACGTGAAACTAATCCATAACAGTATGCTAAGACTACAAACTGGCAACTTCATTAACAACCTGGTGTCATTTGAAAGAACATGCTGTTGCGGTCAGCTGTACGTGCTCACCAAAAACCTGCCGCCTGATTTGTCACATAAACCTTGATGAAACTGATGCTGTTCAATATTTTTTTTACCTTGAGACTCCACATGATGGCTCCATTCTGTCAACTATGTTCAAGTTTAAAGTATTTAGCTAACTAAATCATTTGTGGTTTTCTTGTCCCCTTGGAGTTGTGTTTGCAGGATGACACGCTTGAGGCATTCGTGCATAGATGCACTTCATCATGATGACAAGGTATCACATTCTTCCTGACACATGTAATTGGGTTAATCAATACGTTCATGAGTACATTCCCAACTCCTGAGATATCCCCTATTTTCCTATCATGTCCCAATTATCCTTTTCGATTACACCCTTGGATACATTCCACTTAGCACACTCTTGATACACTGTAGCATACTGTGATTCTCCAAGCAGTTGTGATGTAAAACACAAAACACAATGCACAATGTAAGTGCTCAAAAATGAGCGCAGCACTAAAAGCAAGCTCTTTCAAAAAAGACAAAAAAGAAAAAGAAAAATAAAAGAAAAAGAAAGACAAAACAAAGAAAAAAGAAAAAGAGAACAAAAAATTCAAAGAGTAAAATGCACGGAAAAGGTCTTCATGAACTTGTTGACATCATAGACTACAGACCATTGGCTCTTCTCATACAAGCCCCAGGAGAGAAGGCAATTGTCTTGAGAAAAAAACACTTGTGTCTCAAATGATCATGTTTCACATCATCACGTGGCTTTGGCTATTTACAACAGGCTCCCTTAAACATGACACAAGGGTCCCGTTTCTCCAAAGAACACACCTCCTATGCCTTGGTTCCAAGTCTGCTATACATTGGCTGTTGACAAGGACCAAAAACTAGCTCATTCACATGAGGGCATTCCTCTCCCGCAGTTCAAATAATGACACCCTTTAATCAATCCCTAATCCCCCCAGTTACAACCTTCTTTCCTTAAACTAAATTTTCCTCAATCCAATGTATTTTTGAACATGGTGCGAGGACATCTGGCCAAGGGCCAACGGACAATGCTTGATGCCAGGTCGATGGTGGTGTTTTGTACTTCTTTGTCGATGCCTCTCAGGTGAATTCCTCCAGACGTCAACAAAGAGGGGCCAATGAAACACCCTAAATTTCAGCTTAACACATCAAAACGAAAACAACTCAGAGCTGTTTGTGCTTTTGGGGAATAAAAATTTGGTTAAGGCATGAACTCATGCTTAGGTCATGCTAGCAGCGTGAGTACAGCGTGAGTCCAGTGTGAGTAACCCAAAACAACCCCAAAATAGTGTTAACATGGCTTGATTTCTAGGGTACAAGGCCCCCTCGAGGTCCACTAATGATTGCTCCAAGTCCCAACCCTCAGAATTCTGATTTCGGGCCCAAAAATATACAGTTTTTAGCACTCACGCTGAGGTCACACTGGAGTCACACCCAGCTCACACTGACAACATGAGTCTAGCATGAGTTGCCTAAATGACCTGAATCAAGGCACAAACAGGCTCAAATTCAGCTTGCAGGTCATCCTCAAGGTCAGGTAGTAGTTACACTTCAAAAATAGGTCTTAAAGGTGGAATTTTGACACAAAATGCATCATTGTTAGTCATGCATGCTGAGGTGACGCTAAGGACACGCTGACAACGTGAGTCCAACGTGAGCATTGGTCACGACCAAGCAAAAGTACTTCAGACGCATGTTGAGGACATGCCAGGACAAGATCAATGCATGCTAGCGACCTTGGTGAAGCAAAAACATATTCAGCAGCAGCCAGTCTGCAGATTCAGAAATTCCAAGTGAGCTGGAGGCAAATGCTCTTGTTGTACATTATCGGTCATTGTAAATTTTTCACATCTTTGAGCTGGTCAAGCTCTTATGCTATAAATTGTACATGCTTCTATGAGCATAAGCCAGCTTGCACAAGCTAGAATAGATTGTAAGATACATTGTATTTGGTCTAGAACGTAGTTTGCCCATGTACACCTGTCACGTGATTCGTTTTTCTCTCATCTCACAGCCATTGACCTCATTCACAAATCCTACTCCCGAGCCTAGCAAAATGTATATATACCCTGTTCATTGACATAAATGGGGTTGAAAATTTTGAAGAAAGAAAACCAGCATTCCTGAGCCCGGATGCATGTTATCCCCAGCGCCTGCAAACAACTTACATCGGAGCTTAACATCTGACTTACAATCCAGACACGCAACTACATTTTAACTGGTGCACATCTTGTTAATTAATACAACACAGTTTCATTTTTTCCTTCCGTTGTGCTGTTCTGGTTCATTGTTTGCCTTATTCTATTTTATTGCACGTTTCGACATACATTATGTTTACATTTACACGCTATATTCATGTTTACGTCTTGTTGCATTACGCTCTCCATTTTACATTTCATGACGATAACCCTAGCGTAGGCCATAGCATATGCTAAGGGAAGTCCTTGGTTGATTTGAGTGTAGACCATCCAAGGCACTCTACCTTCGCTTTTCCAGCTTGCCCTCACGCAAAGGCAGGGTCAGCTATATCTCTCCTGAGATCTTTCAGCGTTCGTTTTTCCTCCAGCCTTATGCCGACGATTTTAGATAGTACAACTGATATCTTTTCTTAACAGATGCTGCTAATTGTATTTGTCACGTTGTTGTAGCTGCACCACACTCAGGTTTGCCAATGCCTATCACACATGCATTTTTGTTTGCTCTTGCTATTTCCTCAGCAGAGCCTGTTATGCATGCATTGTTGCCTAAGATTGTGAGAGAGAGAGAGAGAGAGAGAGAGAGAGAGAGAGAGAGAGAGAGCTGACTGCTTATGCGTAGTCTGTGTGTGCCTACTGCTAACAAGACTAATGCCCATCATCTGCTACCATGAGTATGGCCTGCCACGAGTGCCACCACACCATCCATAGGAGGAATGAACCACTATGAACTTAAGAAGAGGAGGCCAAATTTAAACAAACAGAAATAAGTTTTCAAGTTAAAAAAAAAAACAAAAGCTGATATCAGTATTACAAAAATGTTCTATGCAAATGGATTATCATTCAAACTTGCATGTACTCCTTCATTCAAAAAAGCATTTTGTTGTGCTATTGAAGCAAGTAATATTTTTAAATTTTAAATTATCATTTTTTATTTAAAATTATTAATAAAATTAATATTTTTATATGGAAGTTCCATCTTATATCCCTCCAACTAAAGATAAAATTCGAAATGATCTTCTTGATGAGAGGTATGAACTTGGCATGAAAAAGTTGGAGGAATGAAAGCAATTTTGGAAGCAAAGTGGTTGTTTTGTTATAATGGATGGACTGATATTCATCAACATCCATTAATTAATATTATAATTAGTTGTCAACTTGGACCATTTTTCTTAATGCTATAGATTGCTCTAATCATATAAAATATGCTAATTTTAAGCCAAATCATTAGAGACAACAATTGCAACTATTTGTTTAAGAAACATTATTCAAATTATAACAAATTCAGCTCCTATTTGTAGGTGTGCAGGAAAAATGATAGAAATGATTTATCCAAATATATTTTGGACTTCTTGTTATGTTCATTCTCTAAATAATACACTTCATGATATTGGTACAATTGATTGGGTGAAAAAGCTTATTATAGATGCAAGAGACATAAATTTTCATTTGCAATCATCACAATTCAAATTCTTTATTCAGGGAATGTAGTAAGAATGAGACTTTCAAAAAGCCTATAGAAACAAACTAATAGAATACAAAAATCTATATTGTGTGTTTTTAAGAGATTTGATTTATTAATGCTAAACTAATTATAAATTTTGTAAAACAGGTATGCTTCATATTTCCTAATGTTGGAGAGAATGCAAGAGATACAAGAATCATTACAAACAATGGTTATAACTAGTAAATGGAAGAACTGGGAGGAAGCCAACACAACTATGGGAAAGAGTGTTAGAGAAAAGATTTTATCAAATGAGTGGTGAAAATAAGTTAAGTAAGAAATAATTTATTTCAAATATAGTTCTTTATTTTTTTTATTGTTTTCATCTTTATATCTTATTTAAAATAAGTATTTGTTATGTTGTAGAAGAATTGTTCGCATGTTGTGACCTATTGTTGACTTCATTCGTTATGCTGATATAGATACACCTGCATTAAGAGAAATTTATGTAATTTATGAAAATATGTTAACAGAAATTAAAAGAAGGGTTCTAGAAATGGATAGCTCTCTTAATTTTTATAATGCTCAATTACTTCCATTGATTCTAAAAAGATGGAATGCTACAAATACCCCGTTGCATATGGCTGCACATGCATTAAATATTAAGTGGTATTCTTCAAAACATAGAGATAAAAATCCAACAAGGCCTTATGGTGATTTTGATATAAAAACATGTTTCTTAGAATATGTTAAATGGTTATATTTATCTTGTGAGGCTAGCTTAATTAGAAAGGAATGACTTCAATTTACTAGAGGACATACAAAAGCATTTAAATGTGAAGATGCTATACTTGATATGGATAGAATAACTTAAGAATATCCAACTGGATGGTGGAGTTTACATGGTGGAGATACTCTTAGACTTCAAACTTTAGCAGTGAAGCTTCTTTCTCAGGTAATAAGATCAATTTTTTCATTAAACATATAACAAATATAAATACATATTAATTTCCTTAATAAATTTATGAAATGCAATTTTTGAAAACTTGAAATAGTGATGTTTTATATATCATTATGCATTTTCTAAACACCATGATTAGTGGGCTATCAGGTCTGAGGCTTCAAATGAGTTTGTTTGTTGATGAAGTTTTGAATGATTTATAAAATGAATCTTTTAGCAATGCAAAAATTCATTTATGTTTTTATCATTTATGTAGGTTGCATCTTCTTCTGCTGCTAAAAGAAATTGGTCAACATATTCTTTCATTCATCGGATCAAAAGAAATAGTCTTACTTCAAAAAGAGCTGAAAAGTTAGTATTTGTTCATAGCATTATTAAATTGGAAGAAAGAAAGGAAATAAAATATAGGCAATGACCTACTCTTCGTTGGGATGTTAATCCAGAAGATGATGATGTTCCAATAGTTGATGATAGAGAAAGTTATTCTACTAACTTAGTTAATGTTCCTGGAGCAATGAATCTTAATATTGATGATTCAATTCTTGATGAAGATGATTACCATGCAAATGATATTAATGACATAGAAAAAAATGAATCAGGTTTTACAAATTTACTCTTTAGAGTAGAGTAAGGAGAAAATGTAGGTTAAAAACNTTATGTCTATATATTTTCTCAGGAAAGCAGTAAAGTAGTAGCAGTACCCAACAAGGAAGCACCACCATGGCAATGCCAAATGACATCACCCATGTCACTCGGGAAACACTAACTGTAATGCCATTGTTCCACCCTCCTTGTAAACAACAATAACAACCTTGCCAACTTGCCGCAAAACAATCTCTCATTCAAATCTTACCACACAAAATATGGCATTTGACGTTCATGTTGTGATCGCCTTTCATTATCATATGCTACTACTAAGGCTATGGCTTGTAGCTGAAAACAACCACCAAACTGAATTGTGTGAAGTGTTTTTCCATTTGGGAAAACCATTTTTTTCTTGGGCACTTAAGTGAAGTAGAACTCATGGTTGGCAGAGCACTGGCAACGACGAGCACTGATGGACGCCGACGAGAAATCCAAGTGATAAAGCACGGGCAGTCCGGCAGGGTAGGCCACAAGCACAGGCACAATACCCACCATCCAGAGGAGTAGGCATAGGCCCAAGTAAAGGCAACGCCATGTGGCGAGTAGCAACGCGTTGGTGGCCTATAGAAGTTGGGCCATGTAAGTGGCATCCACAATAGTGATCGATGCCATGGATGCCATGATGGTGTTGCAGAGGGACTGCACGATGAGTATGTTTTTCTTGTCATTACCGACATTACCGTCCATGAGCCAGCGTACCCACTCGTCTCTGGCGCAGTTGTGGTCCTTGATCAGCTTTTTTCTACAGGAGCATCATGTGGCCCAGGTGGTCACGGGCATGGCCACTATTCCCAACTTAATGGCAATGCCGATGTCCATCATGTTTTTTGAATAATTTGCGTCCAAACCACGATTGAGTGTTTGTGCTGCTTTCTTGGCTTCCAATAGCAGAGATAAGTGTTAAAAAGCGAAAGTTAAGTGTGTAAATGCCTACTGAGGTGGCTTGCACATGTGGAGAGGCTACTCTTCCTTCCTATGAGATGGTGTACAAAAAACTTCTAACACTTCTAGTCTAATTTGAGCTCCACACACTTTCAACAACCTATGACTTGGACCTTGACCAGTGCTTAGCACAAAGAGAAAGACTGATCATCGTGAACGTGCTAGATGAAAACTAATTAGTGGCTGTATCTTTAAATGAACTGCATAAGGCATACAACAAGAAGTGCCATGACCTTAAAATATGGAAAGTAAAATTTCAACTTGAAGGTAAGGTTCTCTACTGGAACCCCACACATGTACCCTAGAAAACAAAGTTCCAAACCTTGTGGGAGGGACCTTATATAATTGATGAAACCTTTTCCTCTGGGGCCATGTTAATCTACAAACCTGAGAGCCCACCCAGAAAGTAGTTAGTCAATATCCAATAAGTGAAACCTTTCCTAAAGCCAAGACAAACCAGTACAACTACTACCTCATCAGATAGACAACCATGCTTCATATTCTGCATCTCCTTCTTTCAACTTAGTCATGGAGGGATGGCCATCCATGCTAACCATACACATGGCTTCTTCATTTTTCACTTTTTGTTTTATACATTTTTGTTTTACACTTTGTTTATTTTTACTCATTTTTGGTTTTTCACTCTATTGATTTTCTCAATTTTTGTTTTACAACATCATTAATATGTTTTATCTTAAATATTTTATACTTTATTTTTGTGCACCTTTTCATGTGCTCTATTAGCACAGGACACAGTGCCAATGTTATTGTTTACTAATGGTGGATTATGCTTAATGTTGTGATCGCTAATGTCTGGTTTCTATTTTTGAATTTTAATGTCTAATAACTAAGACATGGTTTATTTTTCATGGAATAGGCAGTGAGTCTACATCATCCACCCATCTACAAACTCTATTGTTCTCCTTGTTTTGGAAGTTTGACGTCTTTTTAATTAATTGGTGACCTTGGTAGTTTTCAGAATTGGAAAGGATTCAAAGGTTTGCACATGGTGTGACTTCAAGGGAACTACTCTTTATACTCTTCTACTTACTTAGGTGCTTGAGTGTTTTCATTGACTTCTCACCATTCTATGTCAACTAATAATAGGAAGTTAAATAAAGTATTTGCATGGTGTGGTTTCCATCCAAAACCTTAAAAAATAGGAAAAAAAAACACATGGTGGAGTTCAAAGCACACCCCTTAGATACATAAATAGGCTACAAGCACTAGTTATGGGACTAGAAAGAGATGTTATCCATTCTTGAAGGTCCCTTCTAACTAAGGCCCTCTCTCACTTTTTGCTTTTTTTTTTCTCTGTTTATGGAATAGTGGTCATTTTATCAAAGCACTCTTGTGTCTTGAGGGAATGGATCAGTTTTGGAGTGGCAATGCAAAGTCACGAGAAGTAGTTGGTTTTGGGTCTAGACTAATGATGGATCTTCTCAAGTCATTGTAAACACAAACTCCACAAGGGACTTCTTATGACCTCAATTCAAGATTCCATCCCACCTTCTCAGTCACCCATCTATGCTACCTATAATTCACCTCACTGTTGATTTCCATGTTATGATTGATATCTTAGTTTGACATGTTGGAATTCTTGGATAGATTCTTCTAGGTTTGTCTTTAACTTTTCATGACCATTAATCAACTATGGGGCCCACAGACTCCTTAGTTAAGGTTATGTAAGGGCAAAAAGGACATGTGCCTACTATGGGGAGGACCCACTTGCTATCTCTTGGTTTGGATAGTTAAGCCCATTACCGTAGACATTGCTGCAATCATATCTTTAGCATGCCCCATTGTGCATCTAACTTTGTGCTCCTTAAACTTTCATAAACTTCATTCTCCAACCATTTTCTCAGTTTTCTAAATTTTCTTAACTCCAACATCCTCTTCTAATATTTTTATTATGTTTGTGGCTTTTAGGCTTCTATTTGACTTCCATTTCACTAAAAAATTTCTTATATTTCAAAGTTTCCTAAAGTCAATGGTGGTTAATAGCCACATCAACTAGGCCTAGTCGATGTAGCCAACCTCATCAATGGGGCCTCATCAACTAGGCCTCGTTGACACAACACAAAAAGTCTATAAATATCAGTGAGTACTTTGAAATTTTTATCATTTGCTTCAAAATAAGAGAGGAGTTTTTTCCATTTTTCAAAGCCCCAAACCTTCCAAAGCCCATAACTTCTCGATCGTTTGTTCAAATCACTCCATTCTTTGATCCTGCAACTACCAGAGGTAAGCTCTTAGTCATGGTAGCCACAAAATTTAAGGTTTTTGATAAGAATTTTTGGAAAAAAATTTTAACTACCCCAAATGGTTAATGGATACAATGATATTAAACCATCAATGTTTGAGAGCTTGACACTCCCAACACCCCTCGGTATGACTATAATCACTTCTAACATTAAGATATAATTAAACTAATGATTAAAATTAATCAACATAGTCATAATCACAACTTTGCCAAATGTAACCTTCCTAATTAGATAAGGTATTCTAATTATTTCATGTTACACAATAATTGCTAACTTGTGGTCATCTTGTAATTACAGATGGCACCAAGAGCAAAAAGACTGTAGAAAGGAGAACCATCTTAAGCAAGAGAGAAAGAACCCAAAACTAGAAGGGGCTAGGAAGAACAAGCCTAGGAATAGGCAAAATAAACCCATGCAATGGGACCTCTTCAAGAGGAGCTTGAAGTGGAATTTGTTCAACAGATTCCTAAGGAAGAGGCTACAATAGAATAATTGCAATGAGGGGAGGCACCAAGGCCCATACTGAGACTTGAAGTCACACTAACATGAGCTTCCCTCAACATAATAAGGCTGCATGATGTCCAACACTTAGTTCTCCAAGAATTGAACTTCGGATCATTCTTAGAGCATGCTCTAGTGAAGGTAAACACTCAATTGCAAACCTCTCCCATGTGGTCAATCATCACTTCTAGTGGGAAGTGGTACATGGGAGAGACATACCTCTTCTAGAACAATAGACAAGTAGGTTCCACTATGAAAATCAAGGACATTCAAGTGTCCCACTTAGCTAAAGGCATCGTGTAAGCTCTTGTGTTGCTTGATTTTGGAACACAACTAGCAGAGCTATTTACTTAAGCTAATCTAGAGGCCAAAAAGAAGTGGACCTAATGGTGTTACGAGGTTGATCCTAAGGAGTTTAGTGCATGCACATTGATGAAATGCATATACTTCAAGATAGCAACCTATCACCTCAATCCAACAATGAGGCCCAGTAAGGTAATTGCCTTCTTTGCTCAAGCATGTGTTGCTCTAACTAGGAGATTTCTAGCAAACCTTCCATAATTACTCTATCTAAAGATAGAAAAGCATTTCAAAGAGAATGAACATGGAAGGAAAACCTTACTTTTTCCATGCCTTATCTAAAAAATTTGCAAAATGGCAGGGTTAATCTGCTATGCCAATGACATGATTAGGCATACTCTTGTAGTCTCTTAGTTTGAAATGATGAAAGATAAGATGCTTACCATGTTTAAGGAAGAGGAGTAGCAACCACCACCTCCACCACCTACTCAAGAAACAACACCAAAGGCCTACGTAGCCATTGAGTGCTTACATGAAATTTGAGAACAACTCTTACATGAGCAGGAGCAGTAAGTAGGAATGACTGGTGGGAATCCATCTATATATTGATTTGTAATGAGTCACCTTAATGAAGTGGCTCAAACAGTTAGTCACATGGAGGGAGGTGGATCAATATTCTTAGCCCAATAAATGAAGCTACCTACAAGATCAAATCCCAGTCCTCAAGAGGTGATGGTGTCTCTATCTCAACACAAGTTATTCCTAGAAATCTCTAAGAATGATCCCTCCTTTTTGGTACACTTGGAGGAGGGCAAGGGGGAAACTATACTGGTGATGCAGCACCAAGGGTAGGAGATAGTTGTAGAAGTGGTTACTGACCAAATCATGAAAGCACTTAACATACTTGTGGCATTTGTACTAGATGTATCTACACTTTGAGATGTGCAGACATTCACAGGAATTGTCAATGGAAGATTGAGTGGAGCCTAGCATGAAGAGTTGCTGGCTTGACTAGTGGGGACTAGGAAACCAATTCTGGACATTTTTAATTTTCTAGATAACATTATTGCAACCCAATCAGAGTTGCTTGAGGCAAAGGGGAAATGTATCATCCTGGAAGAACAACTTGAAATGGCTCAAGCACAAAACCAATGCTTGGCTGCGGAGGTTATTGAATTACATGCCCACTTTGCTAACTCTGAACTCATCAACCCTACAATAACTAGAGATGAAGCTTTTTACTAGCTTAAAGAAAGATTAAAATAAGTTGAGGGAATGGTAACATCTATCTTTAACTAGTCTGTAGCTAAAGCAAAGACCTATTTAGTTCAAAAGAGCTTGGTTTAAATGCACTAGGAAAATGAAACATTAACTACAAAAAATCATCGCTTGTGAAATGTTGATGCATAAAAACAATAGATTTAAGAATTCATCCATCAATAGCATGAGTAGCTAGCTAGAGAAAACACGGAATCTAGAAAATTGGTAATAGAGAATCGCAATCTATCTATGGAGGAAGTTTGTGCCTTACGCCAAAAATCTATTATTGAAATTGTTGCCTAGAGAAATGAGGCTCTTAAATTTAAGACAGTCACTATGCAATCACTGCAAAACTCCATAATTATGTCCATGCTTGTCGGTTCGTTCTCTGTTATTTTGTTCACCACTGTAACCGTCACCATGTTCGGAGGAGCCGCATCTCCAGCGGTGGCGGTGACCAACCAAAAATCCCTAGAAATGACCTTCCTGGAAACAGCCATGGTGTTGATAGGGGTAGCCCTGATGATGAGTTTCCAATCCATCAGATTTCTGGGTTCTTTCAATGTGCTTATCAACATGCGCTTGCTCGTCACGGTCATGGTGGTGACTGCCAAATACATTGCCCAGCTGCTACATGCTACCCATGGTTTGGTGGTCAGTGTGTGGCGTTGCCTTTACTTTGGGCTATTTCTCTTCCTGTGGATGGCTACCGACCCCATCTCTATGCTCGTTACCTACTTCGCTTGGTTGCCTCTGAATTATTACTTAAATTTTGAGTCACACTTTGGCGTTAGTTGCTGCTCATGCTATAGCCATGACTTCTAGCTTGCATAAGCTTTAATGTCAAAAATCGTTAGCTAAAAGCCTGAAATGGAAAAATCTTGAGCTTGTCTGTTACTAAAGCCCTTTCCATTGAAAGTCTTTTGGAATGAAGAGATGAACTTTTTCATGTAATTGGGGTATCATTAAGAGAAGCTAAATAACTACCATGATAATCATGGTTTTGATTATTTTAAAATGAAAATTAATTTTAAGTGAATCAATTTTAAGATTTCATAATGTTGTGGCCAACCTCACCCATGCTATCACATGGGGCCATAATCAACAAAATTGTCTTGTAAAATCACATACCGTTTCATCAAGCATTGTTAACGTGCAGAAAGGTGGATTGATGTACGAGAAGATGAAACGATATGCGGAGAAGTGGATCGACCGATGGCTACATCTCTTCTACTCTTCATATGATCAGCGATCATCTCTACTACTCTTGCTACATCCTAGTGCTACATA
>MNCI01003917.1:6339-50112 GCA_015680685.1 Gnetum montanum | reverse complement strand
AGTCCACTTGGATCTATCGAATAACCTTCAACTTGCAACCTCTCTTTTATTATTCAAAATGAATAATAATATTCTAATCACCTTAATGAAGGTTAATAATGAAGTGTTAGCCTAGTGGTAAGAAACTTCACTTGGAAGCTCCAGGTCATGGATTCAATTTTTGGAGGCACTGCTGAGTTATCTAAAGTTTTAATTGGACTATATATGTTGTGGTGTGTCTATGTTTCACTTATTTCAAGTTCCAACATCTCCCACCTTGATTAAGATTAAAAATATTTTTTATATTATTTAAACATATGTTCCTAGATCCCATTATTAGAATATACTCTCTAAGTTAGTGTAAAATCATTAGTTTCTTAACTTAAGGTAAAAATAGTCACAAAAGATTATGATGGTTTGTTAAGAGTCATAATCACTTACAAAGTATAAAAGAACTGAATTTCATACTTTGTAAGTATATTATATAAGTATGTAAATTAATAAGAAGTAAAACAACATTGGAATAGTAGTTGAAGGAAGCATTTGTAAGAAAAAAGGATATGAAGGTGGTGATTCATAAAACCATGAATGAAGAAAGATCTAAATTGTAAGTACAAAGAATAAAAAAAGAAGAAAGCCCTTGGCTCTACAAAATGGTACTTGAGATATGATGTAAAGTTAGTATAAGATAAAGTATTAGATATTTCCAACACCAAATGGTAGACTGGTGCATCATAATACAAGTTGCTACGAAGGCTATGAAGGTAAGTAGGATAGGCTATGTTGTTGTTGTAGTTCATTAGTTGTCATAGTTCAACTGAACCAACTTAGCCATAGATTGCTAAAGGATTCTAGAGCGGTCTATCTCACATAAGACTAAGAATAATAACTTACCTACATGCATTTTAAGTATGCCATGAGCTTATGATGTCATAAGATGCTACAATAATACAAAAGTTGTAGCACTACTAAAGAAAGGAACAACATCATTGATATATAAGTTCTTATGAACTTTGTATAGCCTAACTTGGAGTAATAGCAACCCCAAAAATAATGTTAGAATGCATCAAAATTAGAACTACTACATGTTATAGACAATCTATGATAGATTATGATAAGTAATAAGCTATAAAATAAATCAACATGACTCTATTTATCATTAAAAATATTTATAAACAGTGAGTAAGACTTATGATAATCAAACTATAGAAAGGATTATGAATTACAATTATCTTATAGTTTAGAGTTATGATCACATTTTCAACTCAAAAAAATTTTATTACATTAGATTTGCTAAGAGATGATGTAAAATGAAACTCTAACATACATCCTTGACTACTAGGAGGTCATTTACAAGTAGGGATGGGAGCTAGGAACATATAAGTATGGTTGATGATGGTTATTAGATATGCACATGCTAGCACTATAGCATTAATGAGCTCTAGATAAAGCTTTTATGCTCTTCATGACATGAGGTTGCTAAGACAAGATTCTCAACACTAAGTAATCATTTCATTGTCATTGTAATTTAGTCTTTGTGATTTTTGCATTATGTCATAATAAAAACTTACAAGGCTATGATTTCTTTCTTAAAATCCTTGAAAACTATTTCCTTTTGACAATTAAAGAAATATTAATAAACAAGATAAGTTATGGTATAAGTTAGAAGTTTTTTGAGAAGAGAATCATATCAGTGATATTACTACTATGAAAACCCAAAAGGAGTTATAAAGAGGCTTATCAAAAAACATCCCTGGTGAAATGAAACTAGCCCAACACCATTAGAACCACTTAAAAACTTACTCTGGTGAGTTTATAAAAAAAGCCCATACTAGAATAAAAAATTTCAAAATAGTAGACTCAGTGAGCTATTAAAGCACCATAATTTACAAAAAATTTACTATTCCAAATAATAAAGGTCAAATGAAAGAAATCCATCAAAATAACTAAGAGCTAATAAGAGGTCATAAATCAACATGTGAAGGGTTAGAAGTAGATGATACCCTTTCTAGCATCAAGTCATGTTCAATCTCTTAGAAATGCCATGTGGTAATGAAATGTTATACCATTATTGCACCTTGTTAACATTTTGCAACACCATTAGCCTTGAATTTAAAGTCCATAAACCACAAATATTTTTAGAAAAAGCCGCACTTGCATCATATTAATGACTTAGTTGTTATATCATAAAGATGCCACTACCTACGAGATCCATCAAGCTAAGAAGAGATGAAACATGAAGAAATATCCTATTTAACTAATGCTTTAAATAAGAGTAAGTGTTAGGAAATCTCAAAGAGCATCATTGTAACACCTTGCCCTAGCAAGGGCAAGGTGATGCCTAGGATCAAGAAATCTTAGCATGGAAGCATGATAACTAAAACCAATAATGTGCAAGATACATGATAATAAGAAAGGTCAAATGGTACAGAACTTTCCTACCATACCAAAAACCAAACATATAGATCACATTAGAAAAATGCATGTCTCTACATAAAGCAAACTATATACTACATTGCGAAAATACAAAAAACATATAGACCTCATCATCATATACAGAAGAGTATAAAAAGTTCCATATAAGGATATCTAGTCCACAATACTATACATGAAAATATACAAAACCAAACACTGAAGGATTTCCCCTCCTCTACTCTCTCTCTCTTTGGGCTCATTTAGGCTCCTATGCCTTTCACCTATAATTAAATAAAGTTAGTACAAAACTGAGTGGGAAGCCTTTACACTTCCCCTACTAGATGGTCGAAAAGTGCTACACTAGAGGAGAGGAGTGGGATACAAGGAAACTTGCAACCACTGTTAGTCTTATGCATGCTCAAAACAACACACACCATATCACCCATAAAGCTAACATACTATCATACAATCATAGACAAGCCATAGTCCAACATCATCTACCATGCCCATGTCATCATACCCATGATATACCATAATTAGTCCATGATCCATATAGTCATATGCCAAAAAAAACACCTATTTTCAACGATATGAATCACAAATCAATACTATCACATACATAGCCCATGTGGTTGCCAGCATATTTGCACTTAGTGTAGCATGTGAAACGTTGCCATGAGTACTCATATCAGCCATTACCTATAGGTATTTTATTAGTCTTTTATTTATCCAACTAGTGTTAGGGTCCATAAACCTATGACCCGTGACCACTAGCCTTCATCCTTGAAAACCCACCAAGACTCCACATGTAATATCTACATCATAAGTGTATGACCATACCTACTAGCTCTAGGTGGGGTGTAACAATCATGGTTGGATGACTCATGGCACTGATAATCTCAAACATTTGTAGTAATAGCACATTCATGAGAGTCTTTCCAAAGCTAAAATTTGGCTCTGATCTTGCTCATACATTTATAAGAATATTGAAGGGCACATGCATCAAAGATCCTAGTATTTTGTTCTGACCATATCTCTTATGTCATCTTTGTCCATAATGAAAGCCCATGAAAATGAATTTTCATCATATATTCTTCTCAAATCATCAACCAGTATTGTTCCCATTTCATGTTAGTCCATGTGCACAAGATTTTGTTGATGGCCTTAGCAAATAAGCATGTGAAAAATAAATGTTTTGAGATCTCTAATTCTAGTAGTAAAGCATGCATTTGAAGGTCAAAGAAAACTCATATTTGTAATTTATCATGAGTGAGGATGGTCTTGTCAACCATCAACTAAATAAAAAATTATTCTTAGGCCTATGATAAAGTCTCCAAATAAGATCCCATTCTTTAACATTGCAAAATGAATTGCAAAAAATAACAAAGATCCATTCTTTGCATCAAAATAAGTGTAAACGTAGCACATTTGAAGAGGATAACCTCAAGGATTAATATTTTTCAAGGATTTTTATAATTGTTACAAGTGCTCCTTAGTTTCTTCTAATAGTGGAATGTTTAGATGCCACCAATTTTCCTCAATCATGTAGTAAAAAATGTTAGCATAATCCCTTCAAGTCAATAGGGAACAAGGGAAGGAGGTACCAACCATCTTAGCTATAGTGAGCCTTGATGGAAGAGTGGTGATAAAAATACTACTAGGCATAAAATTCCATCTTCCCAATGACTATAGGAAAGTTTAACCATATTTGATATTCTTCTAGTCTTAAAGGATCTAGAAGTGTGATGCCANGGTATGGTATATTCTTATGCTCTACAAGAAAGCTTACTATGAAAAAAGTAGTTTCCATCCTCTCCCCCAACTTTTCACCATCTAGCCAACCCATTTTGTAAATTAAACCAATTAGATCATTTAGAATCTTCTTTGCATTGATACTAATAAATGATACTAATTTCACCTAGTGGCTTGAAACAAGGTAGCATCTCCAACATCTAGTTAGGGTTGNAAAATGGGTTGGCTAGATGGTGCAAAGTTGGGGGAGAGGATGGAAACTACTTTTTTCATAGTAAGCTTTCTTGTAGAGCATAAGAATATACCATACCATGAAGCTAACCTTTTTTGAAGTTCACTTAGCATGGTATCCTAGNTCATGAATCCATCCATTAGGCCCACATCCAAAAGAAGTAAGTATGCTTCCTTAAGTTAAACCTTGCTAAGATGTATGATAAAGTTACTTCGAAAGCTCTTCTCATCATCATTTAAAGTCTTAGGTTTGGAAACTAGTTTTGCAGCTTTGGTTAGTTTATGATGTTAATGGTTAGATATCAAATTTTCATTAGGGGTTATCTACTTAAGTAATTCTCATTGGGTTATATGACCTTTGACAAGGAGACCCAATGTCATCATATCTTTTCATTCTTCTGGCAGATAATCTCTATAGCTAGCCGAGGAAGGAGAACATCAAATCACCCTTTTATTGAGGTCTTGGCACCTTGCGATATGTTAATGACATGGTGATTTTTGTGTATGTGTGCCTAAGGCATAAAAAATAAAAAATGTTATAGTAGGTTTTAATAGAATTATGAGGATTAAGGTAACCTATNAGAACTAATCTAATTATTTTTAAGAAAAAGGATAATAAAAGTGTTATTCTAAGACTTTAAAAAAGCACCATGATTGAACTTAGATCTTAGGATTGCCTCTAGATCTCAGTCCATAATGTAGTAGTATTCTTTAAAGAATTTGAAATTCCAACAATCTAGCCTAGGGGACTTATTACAAGAAGCTTCATTTACTACATTTTGAATATTAGATGTGGAGAGAGGTATTTGAATGAAGAAAATATCTTCTATAATGATAGTTTGTGGAACTAAGTAATGTAACAACAATGGGTTTACATTAGGATAAACTTGAAAGAGAATATGAAAATAGTTCTAAGCATCCTAGAGACTAGTGTTAATGTTATTATTGAATGATATCATAGACCTCTTAATATGTTTGCAATTTTCAAGCATGTGGAATTAAGAAGAATTATAATCTCCAAGCTTAATTCATTGCTTCTTGGATTATTATTTTCAATAAACCATTTCTTCATGGGCCAAGTGTTTAACTATCACAACCTAAGAACTTGCAAGGTTTAGTTATTTAATTTAATGAATATGATTAATTCTTTAATGTTGTCAGATGTATTTAAATGAATTAGCTCTAATATTCTTAGTTAAATCATAGGATTACATTACTATCATTATTGTTATTATTATTGTTACTAGTTTCCTACATAAGTGAATGTAATATGCTTGCTAGGATGTTTTTTTAAAGTTACGTATATGATGAAGTGTCATTTAGTCAATGCGTCGACTAGGCCATGTATACACGGCTAGGTTGATGTGGGCCCATTGACGTAGCCACCCTGCGTTGACGTGGCCCCATTTACGCAACCACCTTTCCTGGCCTATAAATAAGAGGGCCTTCCACCTCATTTAGGCATCTTTTTGAGTAGTTGTAGCGAAGCTCTTGTAGTTTGTTCTCGTAGGAGATAGAATATTTTCCAAGTGCCTGCAACAGCTGTAAGAAAAGTGATCAGCTCTTTATTCAAGCACTAATGTATCTAAGCCCATTGGCATGACGACAATAAAGATGAACTATTCAAGGAATCCTTGCAACATTTGGACTTAGTTATTTTATGTAATTAATAGTTTAATATGTTTATGCTTTATTAGTTACTTTTTAATTACTTATGTTTTTGTTATTATAATTTCAATCGTTATTGTTCATTCGTAGTTCATTAAAGCCATAAGTACGACCATCTCGAACGTAACCCAAACACTTGGTAAGCGCAGTGACGCTTAACGTCTGGTAACCCAGAAGTGTTGGGAGATGCGCAGAATGTGCTCAGAAGATGTGACTGAATACTTATGTTAGGAGTAGTTAAGATCTAGATTAAGAGAATTTTAGATTAATTAATATTCTATCCTTATTTTCCAAGATAATTAGTCGTCGAAAAGATAATTAAAAAGATATAAAAATCATTAGCCTTAATCTCACTTAACCATCATAAAAAAAACTTCACAAGTGAGATTAGGATGACAATGACCGTTCTAACCTAAGGTTTCACTGGTTAGAAGTCTAGTGTATGTTAAATGCTTACAGTCTACGAATTTTGACTGAGTTGCACATGAATGCTCATGATTCGTATGGTTGGGCGTAGGGATACCTAGCCGCTCATCATTAGTGCCATTGCCAAGGATTGTTAGTCTTACATGCATCATCTGACCTTAGTGAAATTATCATTTAAGTCATTGGAATGGACCCAGGGTAGAAATATTTACACATGCTAGGCGAATTCAAGTAAATAGTAAGGTATACTGATTATATGGACCATCTAACGTCCAATATGTCTTCTCACAGGAGAGATGTATTCGAACCGTCGGTGCCACAAGAATGTTGAGTGGTGTACAAACATCCCAATGAATATGTTCCTAATTTCACATTTATCCTACATCATGATGAGCATCTCCAATGGTGGGACATGGAGGGTAGCATCGTGCTACCACCCAACCGAGCAGCTCCTGCGATAGTATATCATAATCTGGGCAAATTGGGCATCCAGGAGTGGGTGGCAGAGTATGTCATGGATGACCATGACTACCAAGACTATCATCCCATGGAGGCTCAATAGAGAAGAGATCAGCAGTAGGTGGAAAGATATGAATAGCAAAAGAGGAAACAATTTAGTAACCCCTTATTCTGGCAAGGGCTGCAATATGATGGGGATCCCGTCTTTCATGATACCCATTCGACCGAACTTCCCCTAGGGCAGCAGTTCATCCAGTCAATCATTCAAAACAAACTTCTAAGTCACCATGATCCCCAAGGGGATGGAGGGTCACGCAACAAGGCTGGGCTGGATGACCAAGGCCTTCATCAGGGTAGATGGGGAGATCACCACTGGAGCGGTGGTGATGCCTCTCCTTCTTCTCCATCCTCCCCCTCTCCTGCGTCTTCCTCCAACTATGGCTCTGAGCGTAACATGGGAAGGCTAGAGCGAAAGGATGGTGGTAAACTAGTTTGGAAGGGGCAACATGAGGAAGCACGCGACCAATCGTGTGATGCTCTCCAGCATGAAAGGAGGGGTAGCCAAAATCATCACAAACATCATGGTCCCCAACAGGACTATGATTTAGATTAGCCATTGTTAGCTACTTGGGGCATGCTCCAGATTGCAGAGGCAGTTCACATTCCAAGTAGGCACATAAAGGATAGTCGGATCAAGTGTGTTGATATGAACAACATCCCCATATTTGAAGGGGGATACAATTGTGATCCGTAGACCCACCTGTAGGCATTCCATGATGCCTGCACCCTACAAAACATTGATAATGATTGGTAATGGTTGAAGTTGTTCCCTCACACATTCATCAAAGAAGCTAAAAGTTGGTACTAGTCCTTGGAGCCGGAATCAATCAAAAGATGGAGTACAATGCTTGAAATCTTCAATGATAAATATCAAACGTACTCTAGAGTGGCGAATCTATGACGACAGATCCAAGGTTGGAAACATGGAAATCATGAACCCTTGGATGCCACCATGAGTAGGTATTACTCATTATTACATCGTTGCCCTAGTCATGGTTACTCTCAGTTGGCATAGCTTCGCCACATCATTGATGGGATCCATTTTGAAACGCAAAAGACCCTGGGCGTGTATGCCAAGGGACGATTGTCAGAGCTAAGGGTCCATTAGTTGCAGCACCTCATTTAGCAGGTGGCCAAGGAAGAAGGAGAACTTAGGAAAAAGAAGAGTGCAGAAGAATTCAACCGAGACCCTTCCCTTAGAAATAGGGAGGTCCAATTCTATGATGAGGAAGACGAGTCATCACTAGAAGCAGCAGTGAATAGGAAGACTTTTTCGTTACAAAAGTTGGCATTTGAAATATCGGCAAAGGTGGAAAAAATGTGGGATTCTTTGGACAAGAAATTTCAAAGTGTACTAAAAATTGCAGAAGAGTCCAAAGAACAAGGTAGTGACCATGATTGGCGTAGGAAGAAGGGAGTTGAACGTCCCCAACATAAGGGTAAGGGAAAAGTTGCTGTAGTAGAGCAGGTTGCAGACTCTAACACTGAGGACGATGATGAATGTGGCATATGCCAATATGAACATCCTAAGGGATGTTGTCCTGTGGTGTCACACCTTCAAGAGTTTGGGGTGTATGCCTTGAACCCTCGTTCAGCGTAGCGGCAGACACCCTGAAGGTTGCCTTATCCACAAGGCAACCCCAAGCAATTCCACCAGCAATAGCAAGGATATTATCCAAGTGGAATGCCCCCACAACCATATGAATACTTTCAATAGTGGCAAAAACCACAAGCATGGGGGATGCCACCTCCAAGGTAGCAATACCCTTACAAGCAGTCAGATCCTTATGGGTACTATGTTCAGCAACCGGTCTCCCCAAGAGACTCTTCCAGTCATGTGGCCTTTCCCAGTTACTACCACCCCCCTAAATATTTTCAAAATCCATCTCTATCACCCAAGGGAAAAAACCAACATCTCGTCTATCCTCTATCACCTTCTTCTTCCATTCCTTCACACCATCCAACTCAGTTGCCATCCACTCCATCAATGTAGGGAGAAATACTGCCATAGCCATAGCAACAAAATGCTACGAGGGCTATTAACTTACAACTGGCACCTTGGCCAAGTGGACCAGAATCCAAGCCATGCAAACATCCCTTTCTCTAGCCCAATAATTTGAACACACCCTCACGTACGCCTATGGCCAGTGCCTCTAAACCTACCAACGCCTCTACCATCATACCACCTGAGCAGTCCTCCATTCCATTGCACTCCAACGTCCAGACGATCATGCTCAAACATGCTATTACCAACTGGATCAAAGCAGGTTCTCTTCCCTAGAAATTGACAGATTCAGGAAGCCCCCTAATCTATTTTCAAGTGGTAGGGAATGAGCCATGCAAAGATCTTCTAGATTTGGGGTCAGGGGTTAATTTGATCTCTCACAATATGTACAAGAATTGAAACTTGCCCCCTCTAAAGAAGAGCAACATCCAGTTCGAGTTAGTAGACTAGTCCATCACCATTCCCTTGGCTTTGGTGGAGGACATTATGACCACCATTTGTGGGTGGTCATATCCTACTAATTTCCTGGTCATCCATGTAGAGAAATGTAAGGGGAACTTCCCAATCATCTTGGGAAGGACCTGGCTAAGCACAGTGGATGCACGACTAGGACTCCGAGATCTGTCCCTGTAAATCTTAAAGGAAAATCCTTTCGGGAAGATTGAGAAGAAAAGAGTTCCATGCATTGCGTACAGTGACTCAGGGTGCAACTGTGTGCAGTAGTTATGGTCCGCTAAGCAGATATCCATTCAAGCATGCAGTTGATGTACTGAGGAATCACCTATTCAATAGTACCNCTATTCAATAGTGCCTGTACGTAGCAGCCACTAACCAAGAGGGCACCCAATGGCTCACAACTGATCCTACTAACAACACATTGTGCATGGAACCATCTTAGGGGCTAGTGCAAGCCTATGTTGACAGTATGGATGAGATGGAAGTGGTTCATCAATAGATCTCCACTGTTGATGACTAAGATGACTAGGGAATGCTACAAATCCCTGAGAGCTTCAAATAAGAGCCCTTGGAGCTAAAGCCTTTACCGGCTTACTTGGAATATGCATTCTTGCAAAATGGCAAGCCGGTAATTATCAATGCTACCCTTGCTCCTGAATAGAAACATAAATTGTTGGTGATGGTAAACAAATGGGTTGCTACATTCGCATGGTCATATCCTGAGTTGACCGGAGTTGATCCCAGGGTTTGCCAGCATCAGATCTACCTAGACCCTTCCATGAAGCTACAATGACAGCCACAAAAAACGGTTGAATCCCAAATTGAAGCAGATCGTAAAAGATGAAATTGAACAATTGCTCAAGGCAGGATTTATCTATTTTGTCACTGATAGCGAATGGGTTAGGCCACTTGTTATTGTACCCAAGAAAGGTTGCAAGTGGAGGGTCTATATTGATTTCCGTTTGCTCAATATGGCAACCTTCAAGGACCACTTCCTGCTCCCATTTGTGGACCAAGTGTTGGACACCATCGCTGGACACCGATACTATAGTTTTTTGGATGGTTATAGTGGTTATAACCAAATCCAAATAGCACCAAAGGACTAGGACAAAACAATGCCCACAAGTTCATGGGGGACTTTTACATATAAAAAGATGCCCTTTGGCCTGTGCAATGCGCCTGTGACATTCCAACACCTTATCCTAAGAATCTTCCAACAAAAAATTTGCAATGGTGTAGAAGTCTTCATGGATGACTTCTACACCTATGGGGCCACGTTCGAGCAAGCCTTAGACTGTCTAGAGCAGGTTCTAAAGAGGTGTGTAGACACCAATCTACAGCTTAATTGCCAAAAGAGCCATTTGATAGTCCAAGAGGGCATTTTTCTGGGGCATCACATCTCATCAACAAGGATCAGTGTAGACCCTAAAAAGATCAGGGTCATCCAAAGAATCACTCGCCAACCAAGTATTGTCAAAGATGTTCGGTCATTCCTTGGACACACTGGTTACTACTGGCATTTCATAGAACTTACAAAGAAGGATGCTCCATTTGTTTTGACCAAGGAATGCGAGTCTGCATTCCAAGTGCTAAAACAGAAACTCATAGAAGCTCTAGTTCTATGGGGACCTGATTGGTCTAAACCTTTTCACATTATGATGGATGCCTCCAACTACACCTTAGGAGCCATGCTTACATAGTGTGATTATTAAAAAAATCCATATTATATCCACTGTGCAAGCTGTAGCATTGTGGGTGCACAGTTGAACTATACCACCACCGAGAAGGAGTTGATGATGGCAGTGTTCACCTTGGATAACTTCCAGCACTATGTGCTCGAATACGAGGTGTTTGTGCACATTAACCACAGTGCTATTCGGTTCCTGATGAACAAACTAACAGTGAGCCCTCACATAATCCGATGGCTGGTGATTCTTCAGGAGTTTGATCTTACCATGGTAGATCGAAAGGGGACAGAGAATGTGGTTACTGACCACTTGTCTCGGTTATGATGGGATGACGCAGAAGAGGAGGAGCCCTTATCTAATCAGTTTCCAGATGAAATCCTCTTCACAGGCGTCGTTGATCCTCAAGCACCCAAGGAATCTCCTTGGTTCAACTACATCCTCACCTACCTTACAACCCAGGAGCTGCCAAAGGAGTGGAACCATCAACAGAAACAACAGTTTCTCCATAAGGTCAAGCATTTCATGGAAATTAATGGCCACCTATACAAGGTGTGTGCAGATGGCTTGGTCTGATGGTGTGTCCCTAATGATGATATAGTATGCATCCTCCAAGATGCTCACGAGGGCCCTTGTGGGGGCCACTATGCTAGACGCTAAACGACCATTAAAATTCTGCTTGTAGGGTATTACTGGCCTATACTTTTCAAGGATGCATAATGGTTCATCCACTCCTGCGAACGATGCCAAAGAGATGGTGGGATGATGGCATGGTTGGAGGAACCTCAACAGTGGATCTAGCCAATAGAGCTCTTTGACATCTAGGGTATCAACTTCATGGGGTCCATCACCCAATTGTCAAATGGAAAGGCATACATCATCATCGCTATGGACTACTGTACAAAGTGGGAAGAAGTGGTAGCCTTCATTAACTTTTCTTCCAACATCGTCGCACGATTTGTCTAGCAAAAAATCATTACCAAGTTTGGAGTGCCATGTGCACTCATTTTTGATAATGGGACTCACTTCATGGGTGTCACTTTTTGAAAACTCATGCAACGCTTAGGGGTAACACATAAATTTACAACACTCTATCATCCCCAAGCCAATGGGTAGGCCGAAGTCACCAATAGGAAGATCACCAAGATCCTTACCTGAACCATTAGCAAATACAAGAGGGATTGGCGTACTAAGCTCAACGATGCCCTATGGGCCTATCACTCCACTTGGAAACTTCTTGTAGGGTACTCTCCCTATGAGTTAGTGTATGGAAAATTGCCAACACTTCCAATTCAAGCAGAACTCCAGACACTATCCATAGCCAGTGACCTTAGCCTTGACCTACTGCTAGCACAACGTGAACGATTAATCAATTTAACTATGCTAGATGAGAACCAACTAGTGGCCCTATTTTCAAATGAAACCCACAAGGCCTATAACAAGAAACGACATGATCTTAGGATTCAAAAGGTTACATTTCGATGTGGAGACAAGATATTGTATTGGAACCCCTCACATGTATCCCAACTGACAAAGTTTTAGACACTATGTGAGGGACCTTATATTGTCTCCGAAACCTTCCCATATGGGGCCTTGCTCATTCACAAACCTGGGGATCCCACCAGAACACAGCTAGTCAACCACCAATAACTAAAACCTTTTCATGAGCTCCACACAAATAGTGCCACCACCTCGTCATCAACTGGTCATCCACGTTCCATTTTTCTTGTCTCCTCCTTTCCACCTAGTTGTGGGGGAGACCATCATCCCTACTAATCCATTCCCTACTCCCCTCACCGTTTTATCATTTTTTGTTTTCCAATTTTTTTTTTACAATTATTTGTTTTCCTCTTCTTTATTTTCCACCTAGTTGTGTTACACTTTTTTGTTTTACACTTTTTTTTTACACTTCTTTGTTTTACACTTCTTTGTTTTACACCTTTTTGTTTTACACTTATTGTTTTACACTTTTTTATCTTTCACCAGCATTTGTACGTTTGCACATTCTTTGCACATCTTTTTATTTTCTTTATTTATTTTTCATTTTTTGTACCTGTCTATTTTTTTGCATAATGGCAAACGTCATCGTATTGTCTTCAAAAGTTCGGCATGATTGGTTTTCATTAAAATGGGTATTGTAATAGTCTTCCTTGTTATCTAGCTCCTGCCATTGCATGGTTGTCCTTGGATTTTATGTTGTTTTCACTTCATAAACTTGGTAGTGAGTCCACATCATTCACCCATTCACCGTTCCATGGTTTTCCTTTTGTTGTCCACATGCAACCCCTTCACTTAAAAACATTTTAACTAATATGTGACTTGTGTAGTTCCTTGACTACGAGATGACCAAATGGTTTGAATTAGGTGTGAATTCAAGGGGAATGATTTATTCGTTGTTTTGTTCTGTTCCCTGGGTTGCTAGTGTGTCCTCACGGATTTCCTCCCACTCCAAGTCTCTCTCCATGGAAGCTTTTGGGTAGTTTGACCTTGCATGGTGTGGTCCTCACTGAAAAAATTCAAAAACCAAACAAAAAGAGAAAAAAAAAGTAACAAAAAAAAAACAAATAAAATGAGGATTCAAAGCACACCCCTTGGTTGAATGCATGCAACCACGCATGGGTCTTCGCATGGTGTGGTTCCCCCGCACAAAAGAAAAGAAAAACGAATCATGGGGGAATTCAAAGCACACCCCTTAGACTGCCTCTCATGGGCCATACGCTTTAGTTATGGGACTTCCTTGGTCCCCTCTAACTTTGTCCCATTTCACTTCCTTCTTCTCACGTTTCTTGGAGTGGTGGTTATTTGTGGGGTCATTATTGCTTCCTTGGGGGATGGCCATGACTTTGTTTATTGCTGTGATGTCACTGAATGGGGATGGTTTTGGGTCTAACCTCAGGAAAGGTTCTACCAGGTTACTTAACCACAATCACACACAGGGTTTCATATGGACAAAACTTGGAATTTCCATTCTCTCCTCTTCCTCTGTTCCCACTCCTCTTTGTACTAACCTCACTGCCCTTTTTATGTTTGTGTGTTCATCATGTTTTTTTAAGGTGTCTCATGCCTTGGCAATTTCTCTTGGTTTGGAGTCTTAACTAGTCAACACCAATTCTTGGCACCTGGGCCCACGAACCCTGGTGTTGAGGGTATGTAGGGGCTACAAAGGCTATTACCTACTATGGGGATGACCCACCTGCATACTCTTGGTTCACCTATTAAGCCTCCCATCCTTTGGATTTCTTGGTTGACTAGTTTCCATGTCCCATCATTCGATTACATCCTCCCAGAGTTCTTTTTCTATCCTGTTCTCAAATTTTTTCTCTTTTTCGTGCTTCATTACCTTTCCAATGTCATCAGCCATGACTGGGCCTTTCAGGTGCTTCAACCACCTCAATTTGGATTTTCAAATTCATCATTCTGGGTGTTTTATGGGTTGGTCAACACTGGTGCATGGGTAAACAGTGCTGTGTATACGGGGCCCCGTATACGCAATGCCTGCATATACATGGCCGCATATACGCAGCCTTGTCAACGCAGTGCCCAACCCCTATATATACACCCACTACAGTTTATATTTTCATCATTTGAAGTCCAAATTGAGGGGAGTTTTTTCCATTTTTTCTGCCTAACCCTTCCCAATGCACCTACATTCCATNAATTATGAAAACGTTGGCCCTAACCCCTAACTTAACGCTCCGGGAAACTTAACGGTGTGCCTGTGCCATTAACATAACTTGGTCAAACTGAGAAAATATACATGGACCATCTTAAACTACTTATGAATGGTCTAATGGATGGTTATGTTTGATTGCAGATGGCACCCAAACCAAGGCGCCCAGGACCATCAAAACCAAGGGACAAGTGCCCATGCATGGGAAGGGGATGAGGCGTGCAACCACCAGAGTATGCGGAGGACTCTCATGCAACTGGGACCTTCTACGAAATACCTAACATGGAATTTGTTCATTAGATTCCCGAAGAGGATATTCTCGACAAGCAATCGCTTGGGGATGAGACTCTTGGGATAGCACCGTGGCTTAAGGTCACCCTAACCCAAGCC
The DNA here is from genome assembly GCA_015680685.1 of Gnetum montanum. Lineage (NCBI taxonomy): Eukaryota > Viridiplantae > Streptophyta > Gnetopsida > Gnetales > Gnetaceae > Gnetum > Gnetum montanum. Next base: position 34,916 of record MNCI01003917.1, on the reverse strand, counting down.
TACCTTGATGCTATCACACCACGCGAGATGCAGCGAATGGTCCTCCAAGAGCTAAATTTTGGACCATTCCTCGAGAACGCACCGAAAGACGTGAGGCTCCAACTGCAGAACTCTTCGATGTGGCCAATCATCACAACTAGTGGTGAGCAGTACTTAGGAGAAACTTATCTCTTCTTGTCGAATCAGCAACTAGGGTCTACAGTAAGAATCAAAGACATTTATGTCTCTTACTCTTCGAAAGCAATAGCATAGGCTTTGGGGTTGCCTGAAATTGGGGTAGATGTGGTAGAAATTCCAAAGCAGGCCGATCTAGAGGTAAAGGTGCAATGGACCAAATGGTGCTATGAGGTAGAGCGCAAGGAATTTGGCTCATTGACCATAGTGGAGAGAGTATACTTAAAGATTGCATCTTACCATTTGAATCCAACGGTAAGACAAAGCAAAATCATTGCCTTCTCCGCTTGTGCGTGTGCTTCCTTGAGTAGGAAATTTCCCATGAGTCTTCCACAGCTTCTATTTTTGGAGATTGAAAAGAGGCTCACTGAGAATGAACATGGAAGATGAGCTCTCCCATTTCCTTGCCTAATTCAAAAGTTATGCAAACGGGCAGGGATAGCATGATACTCTAATGATATCATCCAGTGCATCCCAATTGCCTCGTGGCGAGAAATGATGAAAGATAAAATGCCTGCCACCACACAGACAGAGGAAGAGTAGCAACCACCTCCACCACCTACACAAACAACATAGCTGAGCTCGCAAAACGCAGGAGAATACATCCACGAGATCTGAGAAATGTTCTTGAGCCAATAAGAGAAATCCGGTAGGACTGGTGGAGGAGAAGACCCTTTGGTCTATTGACCTGCCATAAGACACATGGAGCAAGTGGCTCAATTAGTTAAATTTCTTGAAAGGGTAGGGTCGATATTCTCTACCGCCCAAGCACCAATTCCAACCAGAACAGATCCAAGCATCTGAGATGTATCACCCGTAACCCAATAGTTATTCCCAAAAATCTTAGGAAATGCTGCTACTTTCTCAGTACACTTGGAAGATGGTGAAGAGGCAACGATCCTGGTGATGCAGCACTAGGGATAGGAAGTTATGGCTAAAGTGGTTGCTGATATAATTGCTATGACTCTCAATGCATCGGCAACACCTATACCAAACATTCATGGACTACAAGATGTATAGGTGTCTACTGGAAATTTTCATAGCAAGATTGATGCAACTAAACATGAAGAATTGTTGGACCAACTGGTAGGAATTGGGCAACCACTGCCAGATGTCTTCGACCTTCTGGAAAACATCACTGCAACCCAGTTGGAGCTACTCTCGGCAAAGGGCAAGAGCCTTATTTTGGAAGGGCAACTAGAAGCTGCTCAAGCCGCTTGTCAGTGCTTGGCAACTGAGGTAGCCCAATTAAGAGCCTAGCTTGCCATTCCTACCATCCTCAACTGTGAAATCACCAGAGATGAAGCTTTTCAACAGCTTTAGCATAGACTTTAAGCTGTTGAGGATGTGCAAGAGACGGCGATCCTCGACAAGTCCATAGTAGACACCTTAGCGTATCACTTAGAAAAGGACTTGGTTGAGGTTTGCCAGGAGAATGTATAGCTGACTGCGGAAGTTCATTGCCTGCACAATGTTGGTGCAGAGAATGAACACATGAAAGATTTCATCCACCAATAGCATGAGGAGCTAGCCAAGGTGAATGCAGACATGAGAAGGTTGACAGCTAAAAATATAAATCTATCAATGGAGGAGGTTCAGGCATTGTGATAGAAGTCTGCAATTGAAATTATCGCTTGGAAAAATGAGGCCCTGAAGTTCGAAAAAGTTAAAAATCATTACAGGGACCAAGTGGGATTGCAGAAGGAAGTAAACGAGAAGCACATTCAAGTCGCTAAACCCAAGATGAACTAAGCACTCCAGTAGCTCCGAGAGGGAGGTGATGTATGGTCATCCATCTTCGATGGATTGAACACCTACAATAAAGTAGAAATCTACCTAAAGGAGCTGTAGATCGAGAAAATGATAGAATACATGGAATTGGCCAACCTTCGATATGCAAACCTGGCTATGCTCACAGCTGGGAGACTGCGGCTAGAGTTAGAATAGCAAGTGGCCACCTTGTATTCCTTATACAAGGGAGAGTTCCAAGCGCACAAGGTAACAAAACAAAAGTTGGCAACAACAAATGCAGAACTTGAGGTGCTCCACCCAAGCTTTGAAGGATAACGTACAGTTGTAGAGGACCTGGCTCGAAGAATGAATGACTACCAGTAGCTATAGGCATCAATCTGAACATTTGACATCGAATGCAAGCAGTTTGCAACCTAGTTTGTTAACTTAAAAGAACTCATTCTAGCGCTGCCTTACCCTTGCAAAGTTCTAGTTCCAGCACACATTGGAGAAGTTGCCTAGACTGTAAACAACCCCAAGAGTAAAGAAGAAAAAATGAGGGCTCTCTTGGAGGCTTTTTGGCTACCTCCAGAAGTTGCAACTGCTATGGGGCTACTGACATCCATGCCACCACCAACGCATGGGCTAGAGGATGGAGAAGGTCCATTAGAACCACCACCCCTAAGGACAGTGTGATCTTCTCTAGCAATTTTGTGCATCATCCTACACAGTAGAGGTTCTAGGACCAGCGAGGTGTTCAATTTTATCTCTGAACACTACCATTTTTGTAATTTTTTCCCCTTTGTAACTTGGGCACTTGGTTAAATTCATGTTGTTTCATGTATGTGTTTAAGTTATGTGTGTTGCAAATAATAATTCATACCATCCAAATTTTAAAGTAACTCAAGGACGAGTTTTTGTTCAGTCGTGGGGGTATGATGAAGTCTCATTTAGTCAATGCATCGACTGGGCCACATATACGGGGCTACGTATATGTGGCCATGTTGACGTGGGTCCGTTGACGTAGCCACCCTGCATCAACGTGGCCCCACTTACACAACCACCTTTCCCGGCCTATAAATAAGAGGGCCTTCCACCTCATTTAGGCATCTTTTTGAGTAGTTGTAGTGAAGCTCTTGTAGTTTGTTCTTGCAGGAGATAGAATATTTTCCAAGTGGTTGTAGCATGTGTAAGAAAAGTGATCAGCTCTTTATTCGAGTGCTGATGTATCTAAGCCCATTGGCGTGACGGCAATAAAGACAAACTATTCAAGAAATCCTTGCAGCATTTGGACTTAGTTATTTTATGCAATTAATAGTTTAATATGTTTATGCTTTATTAGTTACTTGTTAATTACTTATGTTTTCGTTATTATAATTTCAATCGTTATTGTTCATTCGTAGTTTGTTAAAGCCATAAGTACAACCATCTCGAACGTAACCCAAACACTTGGTAAGCGCAGTGACACTTAACGTCTAGTAACCCAGAAGTGTTGGGAGATGCTCAAAATGCGCTTGGAAGATGGGACTGGATACTTATGTTAGGAGTAGTTAAGATCTAGATCAAGATAATTTTAGATTAATTAATATTCTATCTTTATTTTCCAAGATAATTAGTCACTAAAAACATAATTAAAAAGATATAAAAATCATTAGCCTTAGTCTCACTAAACCATCGTAAACAGAACTTCACAAGTGAGATTAGGATGACAATGACCATTCTAACCCAAGGTTTCACTGGTTAGAAGTCTGGTGTATGTTAAGTGCTTATAGTCTGCGAACTTCGACCGAGTTGTGCGTGAACACTTGTGATTCGTATGGTTGGGTGTAGGAATACCTAGCCGCTCATCAATATCCTTTATTTGACTATTTTTGGAGCTCATTCATAGATTTACTTTATATTTTATGACTAAATGTTGAAATCCAATTACCCTAGGAAGTTTTTATTTTATTAATTATCATGCTTTTATAAATATTTTGCTATGCATATTTATTTCTTTATGCACATTTATGTTTTATTATGCACACCTAGTTATGCATCTTTTTATTTTATTATGCACATGTGCTTTCATAATATTCTATTCATGGGGAAATTATGGATCCTAACGCTACCAAGATCATATCCCTTGTTATATTCCATCATTAAAATAGGATTTGAAGTTCAATTTTAATTATAATAAAATGTGGCATAAATCAAATTTGTTAAGGAAGTACCTTAGGATGATGTCCTACCTAGGATCTAACTTTACTGATGTGTCCAAGATGTTCAAAAATGTAGGTTTCAACCCTTGATTCACTAAAATCAGAGTTATTGTTCTTGAGATATCATATTTTCTAGTTTGCTAAAATACTGCAAAAGTTTTGGCATTTGAAATGGACGTTTGTGATAAGTAAATCCTAGATAATATTTTAACATAAGGGGGGTGGGGTGTCGAACCCCAAAAAGAGAATTTTATTAATCGAAAACAAAATTTAGTACATAAGCTACTTCAAGACATATAGATTGAGGAAATGAGGAAGAGAAACTATGTTGACTGAGACTATTATAGAGGAAACATGTTAAACTTAGCATTCCACAGGGTGTGGAAATGCATTTCAGAGATCAACCATTCGCTGAAATGTGTGTATCGTTTCCAGGGTGTGGATTGTCGAATGAGAACAAAGGTGGGAGAAAGAGGAAAAAGGCCAAATGGTGTAGAAAACTGTGGCATAATTAGGAGACTTTCATCTGAAGCAAGGCTTGATGATGGTGATTATTTGGATCTCCGATATGACTCCATGGCTGCAATAAGAAAAACAACTGGTTAGCATTCATCTTGAATTTTGGGGCTTGAGATATAATTTGGAAGTGAACATGTCAAAGAATTTGCATTTTTTCTGAAGTAGTTAGTTGTAAGGAGTTTGAAATAATTGTCTTTTGAAAAAGTGTGGTACATCTACGTTTCCAAATAGTATATAAGATGATGGGCCTAAGGATCTTCCATAGGAAATGAGAATTTGTGGACCTGGTAGGTAAGAAACCAAACATTATGGCCTCTTGTGTAAGAGTGCATGAGGGAAACACCTTGGAAGCCCATTCCCATGCAAGCCGAGCAAATGGGCAAAGCCAAAAAACATGGACAAAGGTTTCAGGGTCATTACATAAAGGGCACTTAGGGGAGTGAATCCCAAGGTATGCTAAACGTTTCCCGATTGGGAGACCTTGATGAAGAAAACACCAAAGGAATTGTTGAATTTTGGGAAGAGTCGGGAGATGCCAAATTTGGTTGAAAAGAGAGATCCAAAAATCCTCTGATTCTTGTTTATTCCAAGATCGATTACAGCGTAGAATGACTTCGGAAGAATCGTGTAACAATTGGAAGGGAACATGTGGCCGATAAGGAAAAATTTTTGACCCATTAGACCAATAGAGGCCATGAAATAGACCTTGGATAGCACCATCTAGGTGTAATGATTGATGAAGAAATGTATGTATCTGGTGGAAGCAAAGCCGCATTGCTTTCGAAGCTCCATATAGGTTTTCAAACGCTTCCCAAGAAATCCATTGATTAGCAAGACGAAGACAATTAAGGGAAATCACTCCCTTCCGGTACCAAATAATGGCTAATCTTGCATTAGTAATGGCAAGAGGGGCAAGGGTCAAGGGTAACCACCAAGGGCAAAGCATGGGAAGGAGATTAGGGTTAAGATGAATATTAGACCAATTAATATGATGATGGAGAACTTGCCAAGGCTTCCATATGCTTTTGAAGACATGGGAACCAGGAATGGAGATAGAATGAGGAGAGAAAATCCAATTAATAGGATGGATGTTTTTCCAAAAAGGCTTATGTTTAGGAAAACTTTGATGAAGCCTTAACTGGAGAAGATTTCCAATTATGTCAGAGGTGTCCAGATGTTGCACTAACCACTTAGCAACTAAGGTGAGTCCCTATTTGTAGGAATTCAATAGACCTAATCCTCCTTTGTTTCTAGGAAGAGTGACAATGTTCCAAGCAACTTGATGAAAACCTCGTTGGGAATCTTTAGATGACCACATGAAGTCTCGAAATAACCGCTCCAAGTTTTGATAGGCTGTGAAGGAGCCCAGCATGAGGAATAATACACATGGGTAGAAGCACAAATGGATTTACAAACAAGATATTTTCCTGCCAAGGTAAGGGGCTTAGTCTTCCACTTTTTAGTTTTCTTACGAATACGAGAGATAACTAGCTCCCATAGTGCAGAAGTAGGACCACGAAATCGAAAAGGGATTTCCAAGAGCTTCATGATCTCATGGTCTTGTATTAATTTCCATGGATAGGTGGGGAGTTTACTATAATTTTTATGAAAACTATATACAGAAGATTTAGACCAATTAATGGTAGAACCAGAGAGAGAACAATATTGCTCTACTTGGGCTAAAAGTCGTTTAACATTATCGGTTGTATTTTGGATTAGAAAAAAAGAGTCATCAACAAAATGCATATTAAGTAGTTGATGTTGAGGAGAGGAAAAGCGCACTCCATATAGCATCCCTGATTGAATATCATGGTTAATTTTATGGCAAAGGAAATCTGTAGCAATGATAAAGAGATAAGGGGCAAGAGGACAACCTTGTCTTACAGATCTATGTATTGCAAAGGGGGCGGTGATGCCAAAGGTGGTGGCTATTCTCGCATTAGCATCTGAGAAGAGACATTTCACCATATGAAGATACTTGGAGCCAGAACCTAGTTTTGACATAGTTTGAAGGATAAAGTCCCACTTAATGTTGTCATAGGCCTTGGCATAGTCCAATTTCATCAAAAGGATGTCTTGGCCATCATCCTCAGCCCACTGCAGACCTTCCCAAGCAGCCACTACATTATCTAAGATATAACGCCCTGGGAAAAATTTGTTTTATTGAGGGGATATAATTTTATGAAGGAATTTTTTGAAACATAAGGCTAAGCATTTGGCCCAAATTTTGTATAACACATTAAGAAGAGTAATGGGTCGCCAATTAGCTATACTAGTAAGGTCTCCTGATTTGGGAAGGAGGCGAATAATCCCAAGATTTAAATTTGGTCTAAGAGAACCAAAATGGATAGCCTCTTTAATTACTTGGAAAAGGTCATGGCCAACAAGATTCCAATGCCTCTGAAAAAACTCAACAGGGAAACCATCATATCCAGGAGCTTTCCCAGAGCTGAGTTTGAAACAAGCATGTTGAAGCTCTTCTTGAGTGATATTAGCATCGAGGATGTGAGACATGGATGAGTCAACTAACCTAGGATAGTTACGCATAGTGGCCTCAAATGATGAGAGATTCATTAGGGAAGCTATAAACAAGGCTTCAAAGTGCTCCTTAAGGTAACAGAGTATACTATCATGATCAGTGATAATAACACCATCCCTAGAGAGAGTATCTAGGGATGGAATGGAAGGAGAGCTGTTAAGATATTTAAAAAATTCCTTACATTGCTCATCTTGAATCTTCAACCAAGTCTACTTTTGATTAAGGCACTATGGGCCTTGTGGACTTCCCAATATTGGAAAGTGGAGCGAACTTTAGCAAGTTCTTCATGAATGTGGGTATTAAAGGCTTCTATGGATAACCTTTCCGTAAGATTATTAATAGTTAAACAAATGTTGGTGTACTCTTGTCTAGAACGAGAGGCCACTTCCTTGTTGAACTTCCGAGCAAAGTTCCTCACCCTACTAATGGTTCGCAGCCACCATTGGATCCAACCCACCTGACCTATGGGCCTAGGTTCGGCATTCAAAAAATTAGAAAGAAGTTGTTGAGATGAAGGAGAAGAGAATAAATTAGAGTGTAGGCGAAAGAGGTGGAATCTGGTCCTTTGAGAAGTACTAGAGATTTGCATGGAAATGATGATGGGATAATGGTTAGATAACGTAGCATGTTGGTGAACTGTAGTGGTGGAGATTGCCTGTCAAAAGGATAGTGTGGAGAAGTAAAATCGATCTAGCCAACTATATATTTGAGCCTGACCTAGACGAAGATTACTCCAAGTAAATCTATGGAGAGTACTTCTTGATTTTTCCTTGACTCCATCAAGGAGATAAAATTGTTTTTTAAAGTCAGACCAAGGTTGAAATTCATGAGGAGGAAGTCGAAAAGGGACTCCCCCAAGTTTATCATGAGGGAATTCAATCATATTAAAATCTCCACCAAAAATCCAAGGAATGGAAGGAAGAGAATAGGTTAGTTCCTACCATAAGTTAGCCCGTTCCATGGATTCATTTGGAGCATAAATAGAGCAAATCCCAAAGGGTCCATGGGAGGAGGAAAAGATAGCCCAAGAAACTCTTTGGCTTGAATCAGAACCAGAATGGATGAGTTTGTCTTTCCAATGGGCTGAAATGAGAATAGCTGCTCCACCTTTTCCATACATGTGGGAGGTAGCTATGACTGAGGAGTGGGGAAGAAACCTATGAGCTGAAAACTCTAAGTCAGAAGCTAAAATTTTAATTTCCTGAAGAAGGATGAAATCAAAGGTGGTATTCAGACTAGAGAGAAAATTTCTAGTCCTTTTACCTCGAAGCCTATCTGTAAGGCCTCGAACATTCCAAGATACTAAATTCATGAGGAGGTAGAAGATGCGGGTAGGGAAAGAACTTCAGAGGATTTGAGGGTTGATGTGTCCACTTCCATTATGTTGGAGAGGACAACAGAGGGGTTGTTTGTAATGACTGGAACTATAGAAGAGGCTATATGGGAGGGAGATAATGGTGGGTTAGAAAAGGAGGATGGTTTAGCTCTTTTCCTGCCCCCATCATTCCCTCCCTCAGTAGTTGAAATAGAGTCCTTGAAAGATTTAGACTGGGTGACTTTAGCTTGAGAAGTGATCTTTATAGAGGAGCTAGAATGAGGGACTTGTGTGGTAGAGGATTTAGGTTTGGAGAGAATACTAGAGGTCTTGTGAGGAGTGGCTGCAAATTTAAATATTTTCGGTAGCACTTGAGTTTGATCTATAGGGGAAGAACGATTTTGTGAAGGGTTGTTTGCATTTTTCTTCCTAGCTAAGGAAGGGCAGGCCGAGATGTGGTGATCAGCTCGATGACAATAGCTACAGGAGTTTGGATGGTAAAAAAATCAAATTTTTGTGTGAACAATTTTCCTCTAGTCGCTAATGTGAGAGAGGTTTTCTTGTGAGAGATGTCAACTTCTATACAGTAGCAACGAAATTGAATTCCATTAACCTCTACTCCGTGATCAGAGATAATGTGACCTAGGGTACTGACAATGTCTCTTTCAAAAGTGGAAAAAATAAGTGAAAGATTAGGTAACTCCACATAATAGGGGATAGTTTTATAGGCTGGGTCAGTGACATCGAAGTCAAATTTCCATGGACGGACGACCAAGGTGGCATTTCGTGCTGGGAAAAAATAGGCTGAAAGGGCTTTCTTGACATGAGAAGCATCAGAGAGTTCTACGAGCACAAAGTTTCAAGCATAATATCGGGCATAGAAAATGGTTATGCCATGAGATTGTAGAATAGATTTGATGTACAAATTGAGATTTACTGATCGGGGAATAAAACCCATAATTTGAATAAAAATGAATCAAGATGAAAATTCTTCAGCTACATTATCAAAATGATCATCCGGAATAAAAAAATCAATATTAGTGGAGTTGGGGGGACTTCCCTATTGAGAAGAACCAGACGGGCCTTGAGATTCATCCATGACTACACTGTAGCAAAGTTCTTCTCTGCCAACAGCGTAGCCCTATGTAGCACTCCTGGATCGGAAGCACTGGTGAACCCGTTTACGCCAAACCACCACTGAACCCATTGATGCCAAAATGCCACAGGTCCGCCCAATGATGTGAGAAAAATCTCAGAAATCTAAACTTAATGGTGGCAATCTCGGATTTGCAACACCCTCGATTTAGATCTGTCAGGCTAGTGCAGCAAAATGAGACCGATTGGCTGCTAGGGAACCATAGTAACGTAGATTTGGATTGCAGCAACAAGGAACACCCTGCATCAACATAGATTACAGGAATCAATGTGAATAGTAGCGAGTAAAAGCCAGCAAAGGGAGACGTGCGTCATAGGCACGAACGGTGGTAGCTACGGACGGCGCGCGACACACGGCATCGACATGCACATCAGCAACGGCGGCAAATGGCGGCAGCGGCACGTTCCTCATTCAACGGCCATGACTCTTGAGAAAGGAGAAAAAACAACCAAAAGCCGAATCCAGATTAGGTAGAACACTTGATAAGGATTTGATAGGTTCAAACATGATTTAATTTGGAATCCTAGTGTACACGTTAGAAGTGTTAGATGTTGTAGGTATTAGTGGAGAGGAGAAGATGGGGAAATGAACTTATTAAAAACAAAGGTAAATGTTTAAATTTTAAAAACGGGTAAAATCAAACCTTAAATAGAAAAGTCAATGCCATGTTAATGCATGTTCACATGCAAATGAGAAAGAAAAACATATATGTTATAAAAAATTTTCACATCACACATTTCCTCCACACCATCTTTTCTCTCTTTGTTGTTTTTTTCCATTGCATGTTTTTTTTTTTTTTGCCATTTGGTTTGGAATTTTCATTTTAATAAAATAATGTCTTATCACATTTTTCATAAAAGACATTTTTTTCCTTTCTTCTTCATTTTGAAGCCAATTTGAGCCTAGTTTCTTCCATTCTTCCTCTTATAAATAGGTAATGGACCTAGATACATCTTGTCATAGTTTGAAGAATTGTTTTGGGTGTGATAGACTAAGCAAAGGAAAAACCCATTGAGAGCATTAGGTGGGAAAGGAAGATATAAGAAAATTTTGGAAGCCCTACTAACACAAGTAAGGAAATTTACTTTATTTTCCTTTTACATAGCTACCCCATATTTTTATGGACTTTTTATTTCTCCTCTTTGCTTCTTGGTCTTCTATTATTTTTCTACAATTTTAATTAATGTCAATATTTTTCTAGATTTTTGTAGTTTTGGAATTTTTCTAATTAAAAAATAATATTTTAATCCTATTCATAACATTTTCTATCTTTTGGTGAATTTTGAAAATTTTAGGAATTATGTTCAACTTTCCCCTTAATATTTTATGAATATTGGGAATCTGCTCATGACATAAACTTGATTTTGCAAGAATTTTGTGGAATTTGAACCTTTATGGATTTTTAGCTAATTTGAACACCTTTTTAATTTTTGGAATAAAATAATAATATTTGTGTAACCAATTTTGTTTAGTTGGTAGTGGGAGTCACGAATCTTTTATATGCTCATGTTTGCATGTAGTAGTGAAGTGTTCTTTACTGGGATCCATCCCACAAGAACAAGGATTGTTGGATAGATTTCTTACCTTGGATTTTGGATTCGTAAGCTCATGTAAGGTTATGGATTTAGCTGAGACCATGACATTAAGAAGTTGAGTCTAGTGGTGTACGGTGAGGCATAGTCAAGAGCTATATTTACAATGATATGTGTGTCTTAGCCATTGAGAATATTAGTAGTGAGACTATTGCCAAGATCCAATCATGAGTGACCTATTTGGGTTAACAAGGATAATCCAATGATAGTAGTGAGATTATTCTAAGACCTGTTAGTATATTCCATTAGTAGTGAGGGTAACCAAGACCTAGCATTTGGAGATGCCTAAATAAAATATACATTTTTTTAATTTTTGGATTTCTTTAGATATTTGGATTTCTTTAAAATTTTTTGAAAAAGTTGTGAAATTTTTGGAGTAAAAACATTTTTGAATATTTTATCAGAAACATCTATCTAGCCTATAATCTAAGACTTATAACCCCTAAACTTTATGCCCCATGAAGAGGAAAATAAAATACCCTTCTTATTTGGGGGGTTCGAACTCCTCCTACATTTTGATGTAGAGAGCTCATAGTAGCCATGGAATTACTAGAAGAGAAACATGGGATGAAAGGTGGATCAATTTTGTACAAGATGAAACCTCTACACATGAAAAATAATTTCAATATATTTTTTATTTTGTAAATTAGAAACTGATGAACGGCGAGGTACCCCTTCTCCCAACCATATGATTCACAAGCGTTCACATACGATTCAGTTGAATTCCATGGATGGGACTAGTTGTGGCATCTAGATCGTTATGCTTTGATCACAGTTCACTATCTTCCCACTTGGACTAGTGGTAGCTTTGTCACGTATGGTTTAGTATGAAGTGAGGTGTAGGATGTTATCTAATTTCTACGCTACTCTTGATGATGAAAAAGAGAAATTAATTAAACTAATGAATAATGGAAAAAAAGACCTAAACTAGCCTATGTTAATGAGTCTTCCCACTTAATTGTTCGTACATGTCTTGGACTTCATGAGACTACTTCTGGGACTGCCAAGTGTACATCATTGGTTATGTCAAATGATACACTTCTGGATTACCAAGTATCTACACTTAAACATTTGTGATTAAGGTGTATGAATTCCACTTAATAACAAGAATAGTAAATAGTAATAAATGGAAACATTTAACTAAAGAAATTAGTAAATAATTAATAATCAAAAGCAATAATAATCTAAGTGGATGCTATAAAGATGGAAGTGATCTTGATCATTATTTCCAGTCATGCAGCATGTCCAAGTACATCACACTCAAACAAAGGTGCCATATGATTGCAAACATCACATTGCGAGCATGCACTAGGAATAACAAACTTTAAAGGGAAGAAACTGAAAATTAAAACTATCTTTTACACATTATTCCATCTGAGTGGCCAAGTGTTATATTTATAGGAAAACCTAGATGAGGTGACATCAAATATCCGATGTATCTTATTGGCTTCGACATCAGGTATGCAACGTTGGGGCTCCAACATTACATATTTGATGTCAAGGCCAACCAAATGAAAACTCATCATACCCCCATGACTACATTAAAATTCATCCTCGAGTTAAACAAAATGAGGAACAAGTTCTTTATAAGATATTGGGCAAGTATGGGATTATTGATTGACTCAAACAATGAACAAAATAATCGACTCTTTACATGTTGCAATGGTGTAGGACAAAAATGGAACACATTATTACAAAAACAAAATTGGGAATCTCATGTGGTGCCTAGAGGTAATGGCTCTTTCATTGGCTTCTTTCCTTTGTCGCTAGGCTACCAAAATGATTGAGCAAGGCTTGCAACTTTTCTTCCTCCATCCTTGGGTCATGCACTATTTAGGTTGTTGTGCCAATATGTGTTGGCACTGGTACATCCCAAGGATATGGTAGTTGCAGAAACATCTTATTTACCTTTACATACCATGCCACAAACTATTGTCATTCTTCTTTGAAAGCCCTAGCTTTATCTCAAAGCTCATGGTAATTAGTCAATTTCCTAGCTAGGTTTGAGGCTACATCCTTTTGTCCTTGATAACTAACTTTAACCACCTCTAACTCTGAGTTCGCCACCTAAAACTTTTGCAAGGCATCTTTTCAATCTACAAACTCTTTTTCATACAGTGCATAAGTGGTCACCACTTGTTTCTCTAGCTTACTTCAAGGATGACCTACTATTAACATGGCAAGGTTGGCATATCTAGCCAAATCAATGTATTCTTTAGATCCTCTATCTATAAGTCCTTGTTTTTGACTTACGCTTGTTGGACTAGGGAATAATTGTTGAAGATGGACTACCACTAAGGATTTTGTGTTGATAGGAAGCTAATGTGTCCTTTGGCCATCTAGATTTCCTTTTCATTGATCTGTTTATACATGCCAACTTGGTCACAGAAGTACTCTTTTAATTTTTCATGCTTCTTGATCTCATCTTTCCATGCACTAATTTCAATTGCTAACTTTTGGTGGATAACGTGGACCTCCTCTATGAAGAGGGTTTTATTCTCCTGGGCCAATCTATTCATATCTTGGTTAACCTTCACTAGTTGTTCTTGCAACTGGTGGATGCTTTCTTCTAGGATGTTCTTTTATTTCTCCATAGTGGTCAACCTAGAAATTTCTATAGTGAGCTGCTTATTTTCCTCTTATATGGTGGTCAGTGCCTTTTTATATGCATGAGATTGCATATATGCACTAGATGCATTCCAAACTGCCATCTCCTTCTTTCGCTCAGTAGCTGTTCTCTCCTTTGTTAGCTTAGTGAGCTCCTCTTTCCTGAATTATTCGAGTTGGTTTATCATAACAAAACAAGAAGGATCTTATCACTTCTATATTTTTTCTTTTGCATGTTTTTCCCTGACCTGTGCCATGACCAAATTTCCTTTGGTTTTGATGAGGTATAATTAAGCTGCAGTGACATCGTTGGGGATGTTAAACAAAGTGATCATTACTTGGCCCATCTGAAGTAATCGATCTAGCACATCCTCATGCACTACAGGAGTTATTAAAGTCCTGGCCAACATTTGTGCATCATTGGTTTCTACAAAACTTATTAGGGGCACAACAGGCACATTGAATGACTCTTTGATATGATCAGTGATCACCTCTACTACACCTACTGCATCCTTATATTGTAGTATCATGATTGTGGCATCTTCTCTAGTTTTCAATGTGACTTGGAAGGATGCAACATTCCTAGAGATCTACCATGATCATTGGGATACTTCTCCTCTTAATTGTATTGAGATCTCCCCCCACGTTAGGTCAATTGATATGGTGGGTTGTACGGCATCGTCCATGACTCAGAAGAGATTAAACTTTTCTCTACTTCCCTAGATGACTATTTCAACATTTCTCTATAGATGGCTCATTGAAGGCCTATAATCCTATGGTGGTAGTGGTGGTAGAGCTTGTGCTTATGGGTGCTGTTTATGATAGCATTACATCTCTATCCATGACTCTACCTTCTTCTCTACTTCTTGTTCCCCACCAAGATCTTTTCTTGGTGCTACCAATTTTAGGAGCTCAACAGAGGAGGCATGTTGAGCCTTCCTAGGGATATTATTGGTATATCCCAGGATCCTAGTACACTTGCACAACTTTTTGATTAGCAAGAAAATGGAAGTGTTGGTCTCCTTGACTTCATTTCTTCAAACCACCATTGGATTTTAGTGTAGTAGTGGGGAAGGTTGGCTACAAATGTTCCCATTAAAATGGCACTTCCCTTGGCCACATAAGTGGAGATTTGATTGAGCCCATTTATTGGAAATAAGTTGTATGTTTTCTCTTCTAGAGTCATTTCATTATATGTCTTATCCTCCTTGCTATATGCCCTTCTCAACCATAATTTCTTTGTTTTGGGGTCGAATCTGGTTGACAGGTGAGCAACCTTAGCCCCTTCATTGGGTAGGTTGAGAGTCATAGCAATGTCCTTAACTAAATAAGAGACTATTATTCCATATATGTTAATAGTGGTGCCATTGTCCTTATTATGCCAAAATTGATAGGTTTTTCCTAGGTACCATTCACCACGTTAGACAAGATAGGCCAAAATGGGAACGCTTTGAGCTATGTCTAAACCACATCAGGAGAAAAATTTATAAATGGGCTGAAGTTTATTTTCATAATGATCAAAGAAAATGTGGAATTTTTCGAGGTGGCAGCAAGGTAGTTAGGGGGCAATGTGAGACGTTGTCCTTGTTTAGGGGTTAGTATTTCTACCACCTCTCCTTGGGCTGATTGCCCAGTAGTAGGGGCCTCTTGGTGAATACTGAAGGATTGGGCCCCCTACTCAACATGTTCCTCATGTTCGCCTTGCTGGCTAGGACCACCACATGGATGCTTAGTGGCTCTTTGTGAGGGTTTATCTTGAGCACCTCTTTTTGGGGTCATCTGCAATCAAGAAAAAACCAAGTGTTACTAAGGTTATGTTTGTTATCATCAATCAATTTGTACCTTACTTGTAATCTTAGTTCATTAAGTTCATAATGCATATGATTATAGGGTTCAGAAAATTTTCAAGAAAAATCCTCAAAAAGTGTCTATCTCCTTTTACGACCCAACGCAACAACTTCCTTTTTCATTATACGTGGCTTATAATAATGGTTATTGCCTCATGGGTTGAAAAAATTGGATTTATAGCATTACCATGAGTGATTTTTTCATTATAATTCATAAGGTTTTCAACGTTCTTACCCTTATGATACCTTTTGAGCGATAGTAAATTTTAGCAAATTGGCATAAGGTTTGCACACAAGCACCCCCCATGACTAAGTTGAACACTTAAGGTTTAGATAGATTTGAACGACATGGAAATTAGAGCATTAGAGAGCTAGATATTGCAAGTGGAAGATGGATGCGTAGAGCTCTAAGTTGCAAGAGAAAATTTCAACCACTCCCCTAGTAGTAAATGAGAAAAATGAAATTCAAGTTTCATGGGGGTCATGTATTTTTTACTTTTTCTTAAGACCCAATGTTGAGTACATGATGTCAAGGTCCAAAATTTTTTTTTATTCTATGAGGCAATTGAACATGGAAATTGAAGCTCTAGGATTGGTTGGAAGGTTTGAAGTTAAGTTTATCATCCTAGGATAAGTGGAAATCTATTTTGAGGCACCAAAAGTATGACAAGGTAAAGTCATTAACATGAAAAATGTTACAATGGGCAAGAAAAAGGCATTGAAATCAAAGTTGTAGGATAGATTAGTTTCATGATAAGGAAAATAATAAAATGTAACAATTTAAGCACTTTGAAGGTGAAAAATGATGTGGGTATGTTAAACAAGAATAACTCATAAAGCTTCACAAGTGGGTCCTCCCCAAAGTAGGTGCTTAGCCTATGATGCCCTTATGTAACCACACCTATAATGCGCATAAGCACTAAAGGGGTTGAATGCAACATAGACCTATGAAACAAAACACACATGTTAAAACTATTAAATTGATATAAGAACTCTATGTTATACAAAACCACAAGCTATGATGATTCGAACAATGAGGTGAGATGGATGATAGAAAGGATTGCAGAAATTGGGAC
The DNA here is from genome assembly GCA_015680685.1 of Gnetum montanum. Lineage (NCBI taxonomy): Eukaryota > Viridiplantae > Streptophyta > Gnetopsida > Gnetales > Gnetaceae > Gnetum > Gnetum montanum. The sequence goes on along the minus strand of MNCI01003917.1, from coordinate 18,159 downwards.
ATGAGGTCTTACCATGGTCACAATGAAACCTTGTGTGTTATTAGTGGTTAAATAATCATGTGTCCTTCTTCCCAAGATTCAAACCAAGTCCATACCACATTGTAGTGACATCACATTGTTTCATCTCATCAACAGACAACCATAAGACTATCAGAGTCATGAGGAGTAACATCACTTGGTATTTTGTCCAAGGGAGGAGCTTTATTATGGCACACTTATTATATATATATATGTATGCTTTTTTTCTATTTTTTTGGTGAATCTGAGAATCCGCCAACCTTCAAGCATGGGTAGATATCTTTCCAGTGGGACCCGTAGAAATTATTTAGCGTTGTTTTAGGTTGCTTGTACTCCCATTTTTTGTTAGATCTACAAGGATATGGTTACAACCTCAGCAACATGATAGAACATACAAAAGTGGCCAAAGAAAATACACAAATTCCCTTGATGTCACACCCTTTACATGCCACCTTAGTTCTACACTCTTCTATCCAGACACAATGATTATGAAGTTATTTCTAGTTTGGATGATGGAAAAGGTTACCATTATGACTCGGGTAAGAACCTCTTATTAATGGAATGGGTGGATGGATGTTGTGGTCTCAATGCCCAAATAATTGGTTCCTTATGACTTGACAACATAGAAAAAACCTTACCTCATTGGACAACAAGATCAATTTATTCACAATTAGGACTAAATAAGAAAATGAAAACAACAACTAGAAAAAAATTGAAAGAAATTAGAAAAATAACAAAAAATTGTAAAACAAAATGATAAAAAATCACTTAAAAATCTTGAAGACTAGAATGGGGGATAACCCCCACAACTAGACATTTGGCCATGACAAGGATTAATAAGTGGATAAGTAGGATCCATGCATGTTTAGAATGTTGGTAACCATTCATGCCCCAACCACTATGCCTATTGGTGGTGTGGTGGCTAGGTAGAAAAATTGTTGGTCAGACACTTGATTATTATATGTATGGTGGGTCAAGATATGGGGTGTGTTAACATTATGGATGACTAGCCCACGATTCCACCCTTGGTCATGATATGGTATGCATGGATTTATTTGTCTTCCCATGCTTGTAGATTCATTGGTTGGATTTGGGATTAGAGTACTAATGGATGGTGGCCTTAGTGTATAGTCGGAGGATGTTGGTTGAGACAAGGAAGGTGGTGGACTAGATTAGCCTTGTGCTAGCTCAGTTGATGTGGTCGGTCCATATGTGGTTTACTTTGGCTTATGGCCTTTCTACAAGAAGGGATGTTCCCTACATTGTGGTTGGGATCCACTAGTGTCAACATGTCTATGCACATTTCTAGCACAAGTGACACTCGTTTGTTGAGATTATGGTGCTGAACCTTCCTGAGTTACTGGTGATGGTGTATGAGGAGGTGAATTATGAGAATATCGAGGGTAGGTTGGATGGTAAGAGGCATGAGGTTATGATCCTTTAGGAAATGTCATATATTGATGGTACTCGAGAGAGTGGTAGTGGCAATTTGAAGTAGAGGATGCAGAACTAGTTGGAGAAATAGGGTGTTGAACATAATATCCATGTAGTTTCGATGAGTATGGCTGATTTGGTGGTGGTCTTCCCCACAACTGTGGTTGTTGCCATTACAGTTGAAGCTAATGTTAAGGTTCGTAATAAGTCCTCGGAGGATAGTACAGTTAGTTTTGGGATTGTCTAAAATTATTGCGTAGAGGAGAAAATCTCCTAGGCATGTACTTTTGTACAAACATCAGATTTAATGCCCCTACCCAATACTCATGTAGATGTAACAAGACTAGGCAATGCTCCTTTGGATGGTCATATAGGTAAATGTCACATCCACCATCCTCTCCAATGGTTGAGTCTATAGCCTCACTTTCATCAGCCACTTTTCTCATTTGCCAAAAAGTATTCCTAGCTATTTCTTGGTTCTGTATCCTCTATTTATTGTGATCACCTAGCTTGTTTTGCATGATCTCCTCTACGACCATCTCAATAAGAGTTGTAATGTTTTCATTTATCCATTTGGACATCCTATTAAAATTTTCTTCAAGATCATCAATAGACTCCTTTATCAACAAAGTTTGTTGCAGAATCACCATATCGAGAGTAGTCTCACTTTCCTTATCATAAATTTGGATTTCTTTCTATTGAAGAGTTGGGTCCCATTGATGTTTCTTGACATTCTCCCATTTGGATAACTCTCATTCTTATTTTGCCACACACTCTGTTAGCTCTTTGATTTGATGGACTTGGAGCTCGTATAATTGCCTTGGGGCATACATCCCAAGGGTTTCCCTTATGTCATTACAAAGCCCATCTATGATGTGGAAAAGTTGTCTTTCCTCAAAGAAATCATGGCCTGGGCATCTATTTAGTAGGACATAATATCTATCTAAGGCCATGTCCAAGGGTTCATGTTGTTCTTGTTTCCACTCTTGGATTTATCACCTCAGGTTGAACACTCTTGCATAGGTTTGGTATTTCTTGTTGAAAAGTTCCAGCATTGTAGACCATCATCAGATTGAATTTGATCTCAATAATCTATACCACACTTCAACTTTATCAATTAGTATCCTAGGAAAGAGCTTAAGCTTTTACCATCCACTTTCAATGTTGTAGTAAGCATAGGCACCATGGAAGCCTTGTAAATGATGTTGTGGGTTTGAATCATAGCCTCCCACAAATTTAGAAACATTGTTCATGTCAAGCTTGGGTAGATGACTCTTTTTGTGATGCCTGCAAGATATTTTAATGACCTCTGTGATTTGCATTAGGCTCTTAGTGGCCAATATGGATTCATCATCATCAAATAAATTATGAGAAAAATGTCTATCTCTATTCGTTTGATCATGATAATGCTATCTTTGAACTTTCCCATGGATTTGATATTGGTTTTTAGTCCAACCCTTTAGTGGAGCTCCATCTCTATACCTACATTCATCTTTGTCAGAACTAGATGTTGAAGGGAAAGAGGAAGATGAAGAACTAGGAGAATTGCCATGGCTACTATGGTGTTCTTTAGGGTCCCTTGGTTTATCATTTCTTGGTTTTGAGGAGGTCTTAGGCCTTAAAGCCTTGCCTAGTTTGGGACCTACATCATCTCCTCTAAGATTGTTTGCCTTAGGTGAATGTAGTCTTTGGTTGTCATCAGGGTGGTCATGATCATAAGAAACCCCTACATAAGGTTGATCACTCTAATCTTCTTTGACGTATATCTCATTAGTTCTCTAATGAATGTGTTCACTATATAGTGCATTTTCATTTCCATGCAGAAGAGAAATTGTTCATTGTTTATGGTGTGTGATTTAATATTTTCTAAAAGATATATCGTTAATACCTTATAGTGATTATGTATGATATAACTAATCTAGGTAACTAGCACCATCCCTGGCAATGACACCAATGATGAGTGGCAAGGTACCCCTATGCTCAACCATACAAATCACAAGTGTTCATGCATGATCCAGTCAAATTTTATGGATGGGACTAGTTGTGGCATCTAGATTGTTATGCTCTGATTGCAATTCGCTATCTTTCCACTTGGACTAGTGGTAGCTTTGTCATGTATGATTTGGTTCGAAGTGAAGCATATGATGTTATCTAATTTCTACACTACACCTGATGACAAAAAAGAGATAAATTAATTAAACTAATGAATAATGGAAAAAATATCTAAACTATCCTATGGCAATGAGTATCTACACTTAATTGTCCATACATGTCTTGGACTTCATGTGACTACTTCTAGGACTGCCAAGTGTACATCACTGGTTATGCCAAACTATACACTTCTAGATTACCAAGTATCTACACTTAAATGTTCATGATTAAGGCATATACATTCCACTTAATAATAGGAATAGTAAATAGTAGTAAATGGAAACATTTAACTAAAGAAAGTAGTAAATAATTAATAATCAAAAGTAATAATAATCTAAGTGAATGCTACAATGATGGAAGTAATCTCAATCTTTATTGCCAATCATGTAGCATGTCCAAGTATGTCACACTCAGACAAAGGTACCATACGATTACAAACATCATATTGCAGGCATGCACTAGGAATAACAAACTTTAAAGGGAAGAAATTGAAAACTAAAACTACCTTCTACACGTTGTTCCATCTGAGCACCCAAGTGTTGTATTTATAAGCAAACCTAGATGAGGTGACATTGGATATCTGATGTCGCTTATTGGCTTCAACGTCACATATCCAATGTCGAGGCCTACCAGTGAAAACTCATCAGAAACCTTATACACTTTTGACATGCTTGTAACATGCACATATTTTTGTGAATTGATAATAAAGTATAATAGATATGAATTTTCCATCTATGCCATTGAGACCATGAGGTTGCAAGGAATACTTTTCATTTTAATGCATACTATATGTTTAAGAAAATTTATTATTATTTATTATATATTAATGTTTTATTATTTAATTTAGTAAACTTAAAATGCTAATAAATTTATTTCTAGATGTCCTATTGAGACGAAACAAGTGTCATTGGGATGTTGTTTTACACATTATACAATGCAACTAGTGGAATTTTTAGACAACATCATTTTTTTGGTTGTGCAAATCTCAAATTTTCTGTAAAAAAATTTTATTTAATTGTACATGCAGGTATTATAAAAATTTGCTATGCTATATTGATATACTATATTTATGCTCCTAATTAATAATTTTTTATCTATTTTACTACTTCTTTTTAAGTTATTAAATCAAGATTAAATTCATATCCTTGGTGATGAATAACTCGATGGGTTGCGTTAATGGGCATGCATTAACATAGCCTTGTTGATGCATCCCTATCAATGTATGGTTAGATGGTGGATGTAGGTTTGCCAATGTAGTGTCTATCTTTGCCTATATAAATGCACACATCCACCACATTTATGGCATGTTAAGTTAATAGAGTAGCCAAGTTCTTGTAGTTTTTTTTCATTAGAGTTAGAATATTTTCTAAGTGCTCATAGTAGGACTTCAAGGATTGTGCAGATCCTTATTCAAACATCAATGTACCTAAACACTTTGATGTGCTGATAATAAAGGCAAGATTTCTAGAACTTCATGTAGTACTTAGGAATCATTTAATGTTTCCATTCATGCACTTTATTACTTATGCATTTTACATTCATGTTCTTACTTAATTAATACACTTAATAATCACACATAAGTATGATTGCCTCAAACATACTGTTAATGTTTGGTAATTTCAGTGGTGTTATGACTTGTTTTGACGAGTATCCTAACACTTGGTAACCTAGTAGCAGATCTAACAAGTTTAAAATGTGCACGAAAGGTGGGCCCAGATGCTTATATTAGGAAAATTAGATTAAGGCATTAGATAGTTAATTAGTTAATTCATAATTAATTACATTTATTTTACACTTAGACTAAATCAAATAAAATATAAATATATAAATAAAAATCATGTGCCTTGGCTTACACTTATCCATACACTTGCACTTACACAAGTGAAGCCAAGAAGACAACAATCATGTCTCTAAGTCCTTATCTTTGCTCATTAGTACATTTAGAAACTAAAGTCCATGGAATTTGATCAAATTACTAGTGCAACACTTGTGATTCATATGGTTAGGCATAAGAACTACTTGTTACTCATCATTGGCGTCATTGCTAGGGATTTTAGTTAGATAAGCTCGCTAAATAATAAAGATAGTGAAAACATCTAACGACATTGTAAAGGAAACTAATGTTAAATAATTAAGATAAATAATAATAACAAACACATATTATTTTCACAAAATCACTAATATGGCTTCTTCTTGCAAGGAAGACTCTGCACTGCCATTTCTAAGTGAATCCAATCAAAGGAAAGAAGGTTAAAAGACATTAATGCCCTAATACTTCAAAGTTGTCTATACTCATTTGGATGCCTACACTCCAGATTTTACCTTCATCCTGCATCAAGATGAGTAGCTACAATGGAGGAACATGTTAGATAACATAGTATTATCTCTCAGTCAATCTATTCCTATGATGGTGTTAAATAATCTCATCAAGTTGGGCATTGTCAAACTCAATGCAGAATACCATGTTCAAGACCATGATTATCGTGATTATCATCCTACAAAGGTCCAACAAAAGAAAGATTGACAAATGGAAGCTCAATACAAGACTTCAAAAGGAAAAAGGTTTCCTAACTACTTGTTCCTACAAATGCAAAAAGAAGAAGATGACTTCTTTTCATATACCTTCCAAGACATAGATTCTCCTACCCTCTTTGATGGGGAGATCCTTAACGAATGGTTGCAGTCAACCATGGACAAACTAGATGATGAAAAGAATAAATCTCAAGGTCAAGAGACCTCAAAGAGTGGCAATGATAGTCATTCATCTAAAGGAAAGAACAATTATAAGCATCAAGAGAAAGGAAAATGTGGTAATTGGGGTAGGGATCGAAGATGATGAGGTAGTAGGCATCATTCTAGTGTTGATTCTTCTTCCTCTTCACCTTCATCAGCATCCTCAATATCTTCCTTCTCCAACTCCAATAGGGGAAGAAAAGGCTAAGCCCATGGAAGAAGTAACAAAAATCATGATGAAGATAAATGGTGGAATAGGGATGATTGTAGATCCCATAGGAACAATAGGAACCAAGGGCATAAACAAGTAGGGGATGAACATCATTGAATCATAGGCATCATGGCCATGATAGGAGTCATAGAGACTACTATGACTATGATGAGCCCTTGTTGGATACTAGAAACATGTTGAATATTTCATAGCCTATTAGGATTCCAACCAAGCACTTGAAGAATAATTGCATTAAATTATTAGATATGAATAATATCCCTAGGTTTGAGGGGGATACAATTTAGATCCAAAAAATCACATGTAAATCTTTCATGATGCCCGTGCCTTGAAGAATATGAAAAATGAATGACAAAAGTTGAAACTATTACCAAGGATACTCATAAAGGAAGTAGAAAGTTGATATTGACCCTTGGAACTAGAATCTATTCAATGATGGAGTATGATGCTAGAGCTATTCAATGAAAAATACCAAATGTACTCCATTGTGTCCAATTTGAGGAGGCAAATCCAAGGGTGGAAATAAGGCACTCATGATTCCTTGGATGTGGCTATGGAAAGGTACTACGCTTTGTTACACTGATGATTAGGCCATGAATACTCTTAATGGGATCAACTATCCCATATCATAGATGGGCTTAGAATTAAAACTAGGAGAACCCTTTGGATCTATGTCCAAGGAAGATTTTTTGAGCTAAGAACCCATTAGATTCAAAGGCTCATTGAGCAAGTAGCCAAAGAGGAAGGACAGTTAAGAAAATGAGAAAGTATAGAAGAATACAATAAAGACCCATCCATCCACAAAAGGGATGTGAAAATGAGGAGGAGGCATAACTTGATGAAGTGATGCAAATGAAAACCTTGCCCATCCAAAAATCTATTATTGAAATATTAGCTAAGGTTGATAAGATGTAGGACTCCTTGGATAAGAAGTTTCAAACTACTCTGAAGATCGCAGAGAAACATAGAGATCAAGGAGGTAGTGATTGTGAGTGAAGGAAGAAGAAGGACACTAAATGTGAACATCGCAAAGATAAGGACAAAGCTGTAGTAGTAAAGGAGGTTGCAGATTCTAAATTTGATGATGATGGGTGTGACATCTATTAATATGAATATCCCAAAGGTTTTTATTCTATATTATCACACTTACAAGAATTTGGGGTATATGCTTTAAATCCTAGATTGGAGAAATGGCAAGCACCTAAGAGGTTACCTTATTCACAAGGTAACTATTGGTAGAAATTTCACCAACAAGCTTACTATCCAAGTGGAGCACCGCCTCAACCACAAGAATAGTACCAACAATCATAACTCCCACAGTCATGGTGGATGCCCCCTCCAAGGCAATAGTACCCTTATTGCCAACATGATCCTTATGGGTACTACATTCAACAACTAGTCTCTCCACATGACACTTCCAATCATACTTCCTTTCCACACCACTATTACCCTATGGAGTACTATAGATCCCCTTCTCCGAGGGGGAATCTCCATTTCCTTTCTATCCTCCTCAACATCCATCTCCTGCATCATCATCATGAACTCCTTTGTCACCTGCTCCATCCATGCAGGGTTAAATACCTACCTAGCCACAATAAAGAGATGCTACAAGGGTAGTAAACTTCTAACTAGCTCCTTAGCTGAGTGTTCTTGAATCCAAGCCTTGCAAGATGTCATTCTTCAAAACCAATAGCCCCATAAAGCCCTCAGTAATACCTATGGCTATTAACCCTACTACTTCACCCTCTAAAAGTCCCATTGAGTAGGCTTCAAACCAAAGCACTCCCCAATTGCACATTGTCATGTTGATCCACGTGGTTAAAAATTTAATCAAGGTTGGTCATCTTCCCATGAAGATATCTAATCCTAAGAGTCCTCTTATTTATTTGCAAATCATCAAAAATGAACCATGTAAGGCTCTTTCAGATTTAGGTTCTAGAGTTAACTTGATTTTGCAAGAAATATACAAAGCCTAGAACCTACCTCCACTAAAGAAGAGCAACATAAAATTGGAGTTGGTAGACCAATCCATCACTATTCCTCTAAGATTGGTTGAAGATTTTATTACCACCATTTGTGGGTGATCCTATCCTGCCAACTTTCTAGTGATCCATGTAGATAATTAAAAAGGGAACTTCCCTATCATCATGGAGAAAGCATGGCTAAGCACCATCAATGCTAGGTTGAGGATTTGAGAACTTTTCTTGAAAATTTACAAGGAAAATAAGTTTGGAAAGATCGAGAAGAAAAGAATTCCATGCATTGCATATAGTGACATAAGGTGCCATTGCATGTAAAGACTATGGACCATTAAAGGCACATCCATTCAAGCATGTAATCAATGTGTGAAGACAATCAAGATCTAGAGGTGCCTATACATAATAGCCACTAAACATGAAGGTACCCAATGGCTAATCATAGATAATGAGGCTAGATTGCTAATATGCATAGAACCAATTGATAGCCTCAAAAATTCATATGTTGAAATCACGGACAAGTTGGAGCAAATCCATTGGCAACTCTCTAATGAAAAAAGAGAAATCAATTAGGGAGAGTTGGAGATCCCTGAAAATTTTAAGTAAGAGCCCCTTGAGTTGAAGGCTCTAATAGTAGGAATGGAATATGATTTCTTAAACAATGACAAGATGGTCATTATCAATGCCACACTTGCTCTGATATAGAAGATGAAATTGCTAGAAGTTATGAACAAATGGCCAACAACCTTCACCTAGTCATATCATGAGTTAACAAGGATATGCTAGCATAAAATATATACAGATTCCTCCATCAAATCAAAAAGGTAGCTACAAAGACACTTGAATCCAAAACTCAAGTAAATCATTAAGGAGGAAATTGAACAACTCCTCAAGACTGCGTTCATTTACCTCATTGTAGATAGCAAGTGGGTTAGCCCACTTGTTATTATGCTAAAGAAAGGAGGAAAGTGGAGAGTCTGTATAGACTTTTGGCTATTGAATATGATCACTTACAAAGATCATTTCCCATTACCATTTGTGAACCAAGTGCTAGATACTATCACTAGGCATTATTACTACATCTTTCTAGATGGTTATAGTGGTTGTAACCAAATCCAAATTACACTAGAGAACTAGGCCAAGATAACATTCACAAGTCCCTTAGGAACTTTGGCATATAGAAAGATGCCATTTGGCCTATGAAATTCTCTTACCACATTCCAATGGTTGGTCCTTAGCATCTTCCAATAACAAATCAGTAGTGGGGTAGAAGTCTTCATGGATGACTTTTCTACCTATGGGGATAGCTTTGAGTAAGCCTTGGACCACATTGAGCAAGTTCTTCAATCATGTGTGGATACTAACTTGAGGCTCAATTGGCAAAAGAACCACCTAATGATCTAATAGGGCATCGTTTTGAGGCATTAAATTTCAAACAAAGAGATAGAGGTAGAACCAAACAAAAATAAGGATCATCTAAGGAATAACCAAATAACTAGAGATTGTGAAGGACATGAGACCATTACTTAACCACACTAGTTACCACAGGTGGTTAATTGAAAACTTCTCAAAGATCACCAAGTCATTGGTAGAACTTACAAAGAAGAATGCACCATTTGTCTAGACCAAGGAGTGCTAAAATGCATTTCAAAAATTAAAGTAGAAACTTATAGAAACTCCAATTCTACAAGCACCAGACTCATCTAGGCCATTCCACATCATGATAGATGCATTCAATTATGCCTTGGGGCCTATGCTTATACAAATGGATGATCAAAAATGTCCATATTGCATTCACTATATAAGAAGAAGCATTGTGGATGCACAAATCAACTACACCACCATTGAAAAGGAGCTTATGGAAGTGGTGTAAAAATTAGAGAAATTTAGGCACTATGTGCTTGGATACAAAATTTTTTCACACACCAATCACAACACCATCTAGTTCCTAATGAGAAAGCCAAAAATGAGCCCCCATGTCATGTAGTGACTAATGATCCTCTAGGAGTTTGACTTAACAATGGTTGATTTCAAGGAAACTGAGAATGTGTTGGTTGAACACATGTCTTGGTTAAGATGGGATAGCAAAGAGGATGAGAACTCACTATCTAATAAATTTCCTAATGAACTCCTATTTTCTTGTGTTGTTAATTCTCAAACTCCTAAACAAGCAAACTAGTATGATAACATCTTCTCCTATCTACTTACATAAGAGATACCATAGGAGTGAAACCATAAGAAGAAACATCAATTTCTTCATTAGGCCAAACACTTTATAAAAATCAATGGCAATGTCTACAAGATTTGCATAGATGGCCTGGTATAATGGTGTGTCCTTGAGGCAAATCAAATTTGAGTCCTCCAAGATACACATGAAGGCCTTTGTTCGGGCCATTATGTTGAGAGGCAAATAACCTTAAGATCCTCATGGTGGGGTGTTATTGGCCTACAATCTTTAGGGATGTCCATCACTTCTTCTACTCCTGTGACAGATGCCAATGTGATGGAGGGATAATTGTGCATATGGAAGAGCTTCAATAGTGGATCCAATCACTCAAACCTTTTAATCTTTGGGGGATTGACTTCATGGAGTTCATCAACCCCATGTCAAATAGAAAGGCCTACATCATCATGGTTATTAACTACTATGCCAAATGGATGGAAGCTATGGCCATCACTGACTGTTCATCATCTATGGTAGCCTAGTTTGTACAACAACATGTTGTAAATAGGTTTGGTGTGCCATGAACACTAATTTTAGATAATGGAACACACTTCACTAGTGCCACTTTTCGAAAGCTCATGCAACACTTGGATGTTGAACATAAAGTAAAAACTCCATACCACTTCCAAACCAATGGTCAAGCCAAGGTTATCAATAGGAAACTTACCAAAATACTAACGTGTATAGTTAGAAAATATAGGAGGGAATGGAAAAATAAACTCAATGATACTCTTTGGGCTTATTATTCAACATGGAAACTTCCTATTGGTTACTCTCCCTATGAGTCAGTGTATGATAAACTTTCAATTCTTCCCATCCAATCTAAGCTCTATACACTTTCAATAGCTTGTGACCTTGACTTGGACCTAAGTCTAGCCTAAAGAGAAAGACTAATGAATCTCAACATGCTACATGAGAATAGATTAGTGACACTATTATTGAATGAAGTGCACAAGGCACATAATAAGCAACACCATGACTTTAGAATAAGGAAAGTAAAGTTTTAACTAGGAGATAAGGTGCTCTATTGGAACCTCATGCATGTACCTCAATGT
>MNCI01003914.1:12620-33756 GCA_015680685.1 Gnetum montanum | reverse complement strand
TGATCTTGGAACGATGGGTTAATGACACCTTAATCATGCTTTACACGTAGGATTCACTGTGCCCTAGGTCGGTTACCTCATGTCCCAATCTCTACAATCCTTTCTATACCCCATCTCATCTCATTGTCCATGTAATTGTAGCTTGTGTCTCGTATAGCATAGAATTCTTACCTCATCCTGGTGATATTTACATGTGTGTGTTTTGCGGGACCAGTGCGGATTACATTTAACCCTTCTAGTGCCCACGGACACTTTTAAGTGTGGTTACACAAGGGCATTATAGGTTGGAACCTGCTTTGGGGAGGACCCACTTGTGTAATCTTTTGTAATTTTCACTTATGACATAGCTCACACACACCATTTATTACCCTCAGCATATTGTTCATGATATTCTTTCCCTTATTACTATCCCTCCGAATTTCAACGTTCCGTTGTACCATTACATGGCCTTTTTCTCTCACTTACCACCTGAGGCCTTATTGTTCAAATCCACCCATAGATCATTATTCATGCCTTCCAAACTATCTAAATTACCCTAGAACCCTTTAACACTTGCCACGTGTCATGGATTTCGATTTTTAATTCTAGAAAAACCTCCAAAATTCGGTATTTTATCTTCGGCCTAAACATCGACAGGCCATGATATCGCGTACGCGATATCACATCCCATAAACTTATAAATAGGCAACCCCCTACAACACTTAACATCATTTTCCACAATTCATGTGGGGAAGTTTTTCGAATTTTTCTCTATGACTTGCGATTTTGAGACCCTTTTTTTTCTACCTATATCTCGCTTGCTGGTACTCTGATTTTAATTTCGTCTGAACCTTCTTGAACCCGGAGTGTTAAGCTTAGTCGTGGGGGAGGGACATACGCCAAATAGTGCATAACCTTTTTGGAATTTACCATTTCCCAAATGACATTATCAAGGGTAATTAGCTTTAACATTTAGAATAATTGTGTTGAAAATCATTTCATCCCTTTAGGTGCACTAGGAAATTAAAATTGGACACCACCTAAGTAAAATGGACTTACTATTATAATCTTTTAGGAAACATCACATGGAAATGAAATAAATTAATTAAGGCAAGCAGTAAGGTATAACTTAACTTTGAAAACAACCTTACTAACGCTTAACCATGTGTGATTATAGATGGCCCCGAAATGCAGACAATAGGAAGGTCCTGCTTAAGGTGCGATCAAACGACCTAGGAGAGGTGAAGGACAAGTTCTTGCCGAACAACATGCAGAGTAGGAGGAACAATCATTTAGTATCCACCAAGAAGACCCTGCTACTGTACAATCAAGGCAGGTGGAAGGAGGAGCTGCTGCAGTGTTTGAACAGGGACGATATCTCACGTTGCCCTAGGATTGTGTTCAAACCATCCATGAAAGGTCCATATTCACTGTAGTGATCATGGAATTAAAATTTGGACCTTTAGCAAAATTTGCTCCAAAGGCCGTTAGGGATCATCTTTAAGGGTTCCCATTATGGCCTACCCTCTCTGAAAGCGGTGCCTGGTACTTAGGGGAAACGTACCAATTTTGGCACAATAAAGAAGAAGGAACCACTGGTAACAATTGTGGTATAACTATTAATTTATTTTTTTAAGCCATTTTGGAAGTATTAAACCTTTTGAATACAGGGCCAAAAAGTTGCTAAGAACTAGCTGGACATTTTCAGAACCAAGCAACTTAATAAACTGTTGACAAAGAATAAAAGGGTGGCGGAAGGAAAAGAGAAGGCTGACTGGGATGCCTCTATAGCACAAGTGCAAACTTACGTGCATGCCAAGGAACTCAAGGCCTTACAAGAGGAGAAACTCTAGGCCATACTTTGACGCCATCAAATTCCAAGACCTGGAGCGCAAGAAAAGGGAAAGACACCCATGGAGGAGCCATTGTCACTAGGAACTACATGAGTTCCATCCAATTTTGTAATCATAGGATTTTCTTTTGTGTTGTGTCTTAATTTTGTTCTGACTCCACACTACGGCATGAATCCATTCTAGCCAGTCAATAAGCCCATACCTATCCATTGTGTAATCAATGGAGCTTGTTCTCACTTTAACTAGAGGATGAGTTTTCATTCAGTTGTGGGGGTATGATGAGTCATGAATTTGCTAACAGCCATGATATCGCACTTGCGAGATCGCATTCGCGATATCATAGCTGACATGATATCACGGCCTGTCTCCTCATCTATAAATAAGAGATAGATAGATCCAATAAGTCAGTTTTAGAGTCAGTTAGTTTATAGTGTTTTCATTTCTTTCTCTCAACCCTTTTCCTCTCTGTGTATGCCCACAGTGTGGTGAATGTAATTGTACGACATCCTTTATTCGAGTGTGATGTACTTGGACATGCACATGACCAACAATAAAGATCGAGATTACTTCATCATTGCAACATTCAATTAGTTTAATCATTTAATTAATTGTTATTTACTACTTTCTTAGTTAATATCTCTCACCCTTAAACTCATGCTAAATGCGGAATGAGTATGACTTGATTACGAGCATTTAAGTGTGACTACTTGGTAACCCAGTAGCGTACCTTGGATCTGCATTTGGTAATCCCAGTGGTAGTCATGCATGAAGTCCAAGATGTGTACGGATAATCAAGGAATAGATGCTCATTGCACTTAGGCTAGTTTAGATTCTCTCACCCTTCTCTCCTAGCTTAGTTAATATTACTTTCCATTGCCTTTAGTAGTAGCATTAGATTAGAAACCCATCATACACCTCACTCTGGACTAAACCATATACGACAAAGATAATACTAGTCTAGGTGGGAAGACAGTGAACTACGACTTAAGGTTAACTATCTAGATGCCACAAATAGCCCGTCTGCGGAGTTCGACCGGATCACGTGTGTAATGCTCGTATTCGTATGGTTGAGTGTAGGGATACCTCACCACTCATCAATGTTGCAACAAGAGAAACCCTATGGATGTATGCCCAAGGTCAACTATACGAACTACGAACCCATCAATTCCAAGAGCTTATTATGCAAGTAGCAAAAGAAGAAGGAGAAATGGCTAGATGGGAGAGTGTTGAAAAACATCAACAGGACCAAAATCTCAACTTAACAAAGGTCCATGATCATAAAAAGGAGAAATCAACCTATCTCAAGGAGGAAGAACCATCTTTTCCAGTACAACAATCATTAGAGAAAGTTGAGGCAAAGATTAGAACGATGTTGGAATGGATGTATAAAAAGTGTGGAGAATATATTGATATTATTGGAGATAGAGTTTTGACAACTCGAGAAGCAAGACAACGTATCATTAGACAATCGAAAAGAAGGGATGAGGAAGATAAGGGCTCAACTTCCAATCATATGTATGAATGCAACATTTGCTTGTACGATCACCCCAAGGGCCAATGCCCAATCTTGTTACATTTATATGAGTAGTGGGGAAGCACGTTACACTCAGAGTTCATACAGAGATACTATGTTTGATCACAATGGCAACAATCCCAATCATGGGGGAAGCCACCCCTAAACTGGAGACACCCTTCATATCATCCAAATCTAAATGCTTATCTAGTTCAACATCCTGTTTTCCCAACTAGGTCAACATACTCTATCTCACTGCATTATCATTCTCCTCAATACTATTAGCCCATGTCTTCAACACAACCACCACCTTGTGTACCTTACAGTTCTTCTAAATTTCAACATTCTCATCCTTTCTCTCCTTTTACATTGCCACCAACTATTCCTGAAGTGTCTACACCACAACAACAACCCACGAATGTTACTTATGCTACTATTTCCAACAGCAGTGAGAGACCTCATCGACATCAAAAGCATCCCTTCTTTAGATATGATCGTAGGAAGGGACAACACAGTTTCAAGGCCACTACATTCTCCAACTCAGCATAAGTCCAACACTGTGGTGCATCCTTCTCTTCGAACCCAATGCCTCGTGTCACTTCATTAGGGCCACCAATTAACACTCCAACAACCATATGCCCAATGAATACAACCATGGAGAGTGACATCCCGATCCTTGCATACCATCTTATGGTCTCAAGTATCATAGTGGGTCAACTCCTTACTAGGGAACCACATCTTATAAATTGCCCCACTATGCTTACTATAATCAGGTGTGTGAACCCCAATGGGGTAAGTATGACCAAGTTTCAATATTTCCAACATGTAAGGATCCTCATATTTCATTTATTAATCCTTGCCATGCTCAACCATTTAGTTATGGGGGATATATCCCTCATTCTAATAACAAGCAGGATTAATAAATATTTTTCATTTTCTCTAATTTTACAACTTTTTTGTTTTGCAACATCGTTATACTTTCTCATTTCTTTGTGTGACTGTTTGTTTTGTTTTTGTTTTTATTTTTGTTTTTTTTTTGTCCTTGTTTATTGTTTTTATTTTGTTAGATTCATCACCTAATAAGTGCTCATGATGGTGGTATGAACTGTATTATATTAATTGCTAATGTTTGGTTTTTACCTTTGAGTTATAATGATGATACGAAGGTATGGTTCTTTTGATATAACAGGCGATGAGTCCACATCATCCATGCATCCATGAATTTTTATGGTCTCTCTTGGCTTGGAATTGTGCAGTCCCCTTCTCTAATAATAAAACTATTAATGAATTGGTGACTGGGAATTTCTCAAACTAAAGAAGGACTCAAGGACTAAAAAGGGTGTGACTTCAAAGGAATTTAATGCATTTGTGCTAGCTATTCTCTTGGGTGCTTGGATGTTTTCTTCTTGAGTTTTCCTTACCATTCCAACGTTGCTCCATTTTCAGGAAGCTGAGCTAATAAAAATAAGTCTTTGAATGGTGTGGTTCTTATGCAAAAAAAAAACAACATACAAAAAATAGTGAGAATTCAAAGCACATCCCTTAGACAAAATAATCATATGGGCTACAAGCACTGATTATGGAACTAAAAAAACATGTTCCCTCTAACTAAGACCCTCTCTGGCTTCCTAACTTTCCTTTTCTCATTTCCTCGGAATGGTGGTGACTCTTTGGCAAAAGCATTCTTGTTACTTCAGGTGGATATATTGGCCAAGTGTATTAATGTGAAGTCACTGGATGTGGATTGTTTGAGGCTGGATTTGGAATGAGATCTACTTAGTTACATTAACCATACATACACAAGGGGCTGTACACCACCTTGTTCTTGGGACTACATTCCATTATCTTCTCCTCATCATTCTTTCTCCATCTTCCACCTCATTGCCAGTTGTATCAGTAATCTATATTTTGGTTGATGCATTGTTTTCTTTTTGGTGAATTCTTGTGGTTAAGACTTTAACTCTTGCTTCCAAATGACATTTCCAGAGCCTATGGACTCTTTGAATGTGGGATTGTCAGGGCATCAAGGGCATGAGCCTGCTTTGGGAAGGACCCACTAGCACTTCTATTTTGTGCACAAGTTAACTTCTTTTCCTTAAACATTGCTGCCATCAACATTTGTTTTGTTCATTCCCATCTCTGACATCCATTTTATTGGTGTTGTCGTTGTTTCGTTTTCTTCATCTTTCTTATTCCTTATATTTTTCCATTCTATCGCTACTAGAGGATCGCTCTTAGTTATGGGGGCCCTGGTACAATTTTCTCAATTTTCCTAACCCCTACACCTTGGGTAGTCACAATGTTATATCTCTAGAATCCGTATTAGCCATATCACAACTTAGCCAATGGACCTTACACTGAGGCAAGGTATCAACTATATTGTGATTTACTTATCCTTGCTCATATGTGACTATGTTGTGTGTGCAGATGGCAATCATACAGCAATGGACTAGATCTGGAGGAAACACTCAGGATGGATTGGTGTTGGAACAGTTGTGCAAGGAACAAGACTGATGGCATGGTTATACATGGATAACGGAAGGCGCAATCTTGGCATCAACAACAACATGTCTTCTTCTTTTCTCTCTCTCTCTTCTCTCTCAACTGCCAAATAAGGCTAGATGTCAATTGTGTATAGTGTCCATTCTTGTAGTCATGAACACTAATATTGTTATGTATTGTAATGATTGATTAGTTCACACGTCATCCCATTCACCATTAGTTTCATTCAAGTCAATAATCCCATACCTTCCCAATATTTTGTAAGGAACTCGAGGACAAGTTTTCATTCAGTCATGGGGGTATGATGAGCCGCGATATCACGTACATGATATCGCATCTGCCACGTGATCTCGCATCCTACCTCATCTTCTATAAATAAGAGGTAGCACCCTTGGTTCCACATTGTTAGACTTAGACCCTTAGCCAGATTCTTGCAGTTTAGTCATTTTTAAGTTAGAATTATTTCTGTGTGCCCGCAGTAGGAGTCATATAGTGAATGGATATTTATTCGAGCAATTTGTACCAGAGCACAATTTTTTGTACGATAATAAAGACGAACTTTATGATAAACCTTGTAGCATACAAATTAAGCTAATTAGTAATTAATTATTGTTTAATTCTTTCCTAGTTAATTAATATCTCTCTCAACCTTCAACCCCCTTAGTTAAATACACTAAGTACGACCGCTTCGAGCATGTGTGTAGCGCTTGGTAACCTAGTAATGATTAGCGTTTGGTAATCCCAGTAGCGTTGCACTAGTTTAGGATGTGTACGGCAAGTGGGAATGGATACTGGTGTTAGGAACATTTAGAACTTAATTAATGAATAGTTAACATAAGTTAGCCACTTAGTTCTCTCTCCCTCTCCTTTATTAGTAGAAGACATAAGAAAATACAAAATCTATAAAAATCATATACCTCAAGCTTACTTAACCATACAACCATGACAATACAAGTAAGTTTGGGAAGATAGCAAACTACGATCTATGAGTAACTTTTTGGATACCACAACTAGTCTGTCTATAGAGTTCGACCTGATCATGCATGAAACACTCGTATTCGTATGGTTGAGTGTAGGGGTACCTCACCACTCATCACTACCCTTGTAATGTTTGTTTGATATGGCTAGGTAGGTATCTCACCCTGCATGGACGAAATAGGTGGTAGAGGAGTTGATGATGGTGGTGTAGGATGGATGGATGTTGAGGAGGATATAAAGGAATGGGAACTCTCCTCTTAGAGAAGGCACTTTGCAGTACTCTAAAGGGTAGTAGTTGTGTGGGAAGGAAGCATGACTAGAAGAGTCACATGGAGAGACTAGCTGTTGAACGTAGTACCCATAAAGATTAGGTTAGTGATAAAGGTACTACTACCTTGTAGGTGGCATCTCCCATGACTATGGATGTTTCCATTGTTAGTACTATTCTTGAGATTGAGGCAACACTCCACTCAAATAGTAAGCTTATTAGTGGAATTGCTGCTGATAGGTGCTTTGTGGATAAGACAACCCCTTGGGTGCTTGTCATTTTGCCAATATAGGATTTAAAGCATATATCCCAAATTCTTGTAAGTGTGACAATACAGGGTAATATCCCTTAGGATTTTTGTATTGACAAATGTTATACCCATCATCATTAGATTTTGAATTTGCAACCTCCTCTATTGCTATAGCTTTGTCCTTATCTTTGTGATACTCTTGTTCAGCCTCCTTCTTCTTCCTTTTTTCACAACCACTACCTTCTTGATCTCTATGTTCCTTTGCAATCTTCAGAGCAATTTGGAATTTAGCTGATATTTTAGTAAACAATTTTTGGATTGCCATGGCTTTTCTTTGCATTACTTCATCAAGTGGTGCCTCCTCCTCATTCTTATAGAAAAAAACCTCACTCTTGTGAATGGAGGGATCTCTATTATATTCTTTGCACTTTTCCATTTTTCAGCTCTCCTTCCTCTTTTTCCACTTACTCAATGAGCCTTTGAATTTAATGAGCCCTTAGCTTAGAAAGTCTTCCTTGGGCATAGACCCCAGGGGTTCTCTTTATTTTAGTTCTAAGCCCATCAATGATATGCCACAATTAATCCCCTTGGGAGTATCTATGGCCTGGGCATTAGTGGAACAAAGAGTAGTACCTACCCATGGCTACATCTAAGGACTCATGAGTGTCTTGTTTCTAGCATTGGATTTGCCTCCTAAAATTGGACACTCTAGAGTACATTTGGTATTTTTCATTAAACAACTCTAACATCGTACTCCATTACCAAATAGATTCTAGTTCCAAGGACTTATACTAGGTTTCTACTTCCTTTATGAGTGCTCTTAGAAATAGTTTCAACTTTTGCCATTTGTTCTCCACATTTTACAAGGCACAGGCATCATGGAAGGCTTGCAAATGATTTTGTGGATGAATTATATCCTTTGTCAAACTTGGGGATATTGTTCATATCTAGTCATTTAATGTGGCTATCCTTCAAGTGTTTAGTGGAAATTATAATAGCCTTTGAAATATTCAACATATTTCTTTTAGCTAATAGAGGCTCATCATAGTTGTAGCGGTCTCTGTGGCCCTTGTCATAGCGATGATGCCTACGATGAGTTCTACTATGCCTTCGTTCTTTATAATGTTCTTCCTCTTGCTATTGTTCATGCCTTTGGTCCTTGTTGTCTCAACAAGATCTGCAATCATCCCTATTTCACCATTCATCTCCATCATGATCTTTGTTGCTCTTTCTGTGGTCCTGACCTCTGCTTCTCTTGTCGAAGTTAGAGGAGAAACATGATGATGATGATGATGAAGGTGAAGAGGAAGGATAATTAGCACCAGAACAATGCGTATAGCCTCCTATTTTTTGGTCCCTACCCTAGTCACCATGTTTATATCTATCCTAGTGCTTTTCACTACCCTTGCCTCTGGATGAATGACCATGGTTACCATCTTTTGAAGTCCCTTGATCTTAAGATCCATTCTTCCTATCACCAAGATTGTCCACAGTTAATTGCAATTGTTGGTTAAGGGTCTCCCCATCAAAGAGAGGAGGAGAATCTGTGTATTGGAAGGTACTTGAAAAGAAGTCCTTACCTTATTTGTGTGTTTGTAGTAACAAGTGGGTAGGAAATCTTTTACCCTTTAAAGCCTCATATTGAGCTTCCATTTGCCAATCTTTCTTCTATTGGGCCTCTATGGGGTGATAATCCTAATAGAGATTATCTTGAACCTCATACTCAACATTAAGTCCAATGATGCCAAACTTGATAAGATTGTTCAACAACATCGCAACAATAGATCGATTCAGAGGCAACACGATGTTGTCTTCTATATCCCTCCATTGTAGTTGCTTGTCCAAATGTAGGATGAAGGTGAAATCTAGAGTGTAAGGATCATGATGGGTATAAATAATGTGAAACTATTAGGTCACTTGCATTTTTTGGCCTTCTTTCCTTTAATTAGATCCACTTGTGAATGGTAGTGGAGAATCTTCCTTACAAGAAGAATCCATATTAGTGATTGTTTAAAATAGTGTGCATTTGTTATTATTATGTATCTTAATGGTTTAGTGTTAGTTTTCCTTTACAACGTCGTTGGATGGTTTCACTATATTTTCTATGTAGTGCACTTAGCTAGACCATGTCCCTGACAATGGTGCTAATGATTTGATAGGTAGTCCCTATGCCCAACCATACAAATCACAAGCATTACACTAGCGATCTGGTCAAATTTCATGCACTTAGCCCCTAAATGCACCCATGGTCAAAGATAGTGGCTTAGAGACGTAATCGTTTTCTTCTTGGCTTCACTTATGTAAGTTCACTTGTATGGTTAAGTGTAAGTTAAGGCACGTGAATTTTATGTATATTTTATATTTTATTTGATTTAATCTAAGTGTAAAAAAAGGTAATAAATTATAAATTAACTAATAAACTATTTAACATCTTAATCTAACTATCCTAACATAAAAATCAGGGCCCACCTTCCATGAACATCCTGAACTCATTATAAATATTGATGGGTTACTAAGTGTTAGGCTACTAGACAAACCAAGTGATAACACCACTGAGATTACTAAACATTAACGGTATGTTTAAGGTGATCGTATTTATGTATTATTATTATTAAATGTATTGATTAACTAAGAACATAAATGTAAAATGCATAAGTAATAAAGTGTAGGAATGGAAACATTAAACTATTCTTAAGTGCTACAAGGAATTTCAAGAATCTTGTCTTTATTGTCATTACATCAAGGTGTTCAAGTACATTAATGCTTGAATAAGGATTTGTCCATCCTTAAAGTCCTACTATAGACACTCAGAAAATATTCTAACTTTAGTGGAAGAAAACCACAAGAACTTAGCTACTCTATTAAGTTAACATGTCATAAATGCGATGGGTACATGTATTTATATAGGCAAGAATAAACATTGCATCAACGCATTTGCATCAATGCATCTAACCATGCATCAACAAGGCTACATCGATGTAGTCTATAAAATGATTCATCAAATTTATAACTCTTTTTTAAATCCATAGCATCAGTTTCATCACTGAGTTTTGTGCATGTTGAGATGGGATAACTTTATAGTTAATTTTGTTTGTTGGAGAGTTACGATAGTTGGATTTATTGAATAGAGTAGTTTTACAATTCCTTTACAGAATTTTTTAAAAATACATAACTCTTTTTAAATCCATAGCCTAGTAGAATTTAGAGTTTACCACCCCTCATAATCAATAAAATTTCCACTAGAATTGAACATGGACCTAGGGTTTCTATGCCACTTAGGAAGCACCTAATTATTTTGATTTGCAAGTAATTGATTTTTTAGTTAGATTTGTTAGGAATTACAATATCAATAATTATTAAGTAGCATTTGAAACATTGTTAGATTCTACATGCTTATGTTAATATTTGCAATTATTAAACATTAAATATTTTGAAGATGGCTTTTAAAAGATTTAGAAGAAAATTTAAAGGTCTAAATTATGCATGAAGACGATTTCAAAAAATAGGGAAATTATGAGTAGAACTAAAAATAGATTTGGAAATATTTTTCTTCCTACAAAGGCAACATGTATTTATTGTGATGAGGATCAATGAAATTGCATTATTTGATTATTTATCTAACTTAGTAGTCAGGGTTTTAGAGTCTCTTTTTTATTATATTTCATTACAATGGCTTTTGATGTGTAGTTGAATTTTTTGTTAATTATTCATGCTCTACATTGTAATTATGATTGTTTGATTTTCTAATAGGTGGTATTAATGTGAGGTTTAATTGATGACAAAACTATTGGTTTGTGTATGTAGCCTTACAAAGTTTGGTAGAGGATGTAACCTAATAAGTGTTTTGCATAATGGATTATTTTTCAAGAAAATTGATACTTGGTTTTGATGGTAGGGTTTGTCTTTATAATTTTATCCTTGGGGGTTTTGTCTAGCTACTAATGAAGTGCCTTTGCAATTTGTCTTTGGAAGTAGCTTGGATTATCCAAAATTACTTGTAATAATGAAACTACATTTTCCTTTACATCCATTAAAGCCCTTTTGGATTTATTAGTAACCTAGCAATGAGCCTCATCACTCAAATTAAATGAAATCCATAATGTTTTTCATATTTCTCTACAAAGAAAGTAGGTCCTAGATGTGGGCCATGTTATACAATGACAAAAAATAGATTTGTAATCGAATTTATTTAAAAATTTTTAGCTGTACATGTAATGCCAAAAC
This sequence comes from Gnetum montanum, assembly GCA_015680685.1. Taxonomy (NCBI): domain Eukaryota; kingdom Viridiplantae; phylum Streptophyta; class Gnetopsida; order Gnetales; family Gnetaceae; genus Gnetum; species Gnetum montanum. The sequence goes on along the minus strand of MNCI01003914.1, from coordinate 22,189 downwards.
TCTAAAATAATTGTTGCACAAGTTTGAAGAAAGAGATGGAAAATGCATATTTCTTAGATATAAGAGTAAGGATGCAAAAATTAAAGATGGTAGAAAAAGCATATTTCTTGGATATAAGAGAAAAAAAATTAAATGTCTCAAAGGCTGTAATAGATCCATTGCATTGGTAATTTTTCTATTCATATTCATCAATAACTTAGCTTTGTTCACTATAATCAAACTTGTTAGACTCTTATTGCTAAGCTAACACATCATTGTTCATGAAGCTGGTTAAATATTTATTCTTTTTCCACTTGATGATTTAGATTTGCATATGCCATGTAGAAATAATTCAATGGAAAATTAGGAAAAGGCAATTTAAGTATTTTGAAAGTAAAAAAGGTTAACAATTTATACATTAATAGTTAATGTAGATTTACAAATTGATTCAATAGATACGATTACAACAAAAGGACAATATTGAGTTATGGCACAAATAATTAGGTTATATTTTAATATTAAGGTATTTTGGTATCATTTTTACATTTCTAAATGTATAGTTACTTTCAAAAAATTTTGTAAAGATTATGCTATTTTAAAAATTGAGATGCAGAGAAACAAACAAGCTTGATATTATTTTTTTGGATATTTGTAGTTTCATAAATCCATCAAGCGATTCTTTATATTTTATCACTTTTATTAATAATGATCAAACATATAATTTTGCAAGTGTTTTGAATTAAATTAGAGGATGAATTTTTTAGTGTCTTAAAAGTGTTTATTATCAAAGTAGAAACATAAGCAAGTTTAAAAGTTGAAAAGTTTACTATGTAATAATTGTGCTAAATAAACTTCCAAAAAATTTAGTGAGTTTATAGAGAGAGATAGAAGTAACATGATATTTGATGAGCGGTAGGTACCCTTATGCTCAACCATATGAATCACAAGCATTCATGCATGATCTGGTTGAATTCTGTGGATGGGACTAGTTGTGGCATCTAGATTGTGAAGCATTGATCATAGGATGCTATCTTCCCACTTGGACTAGTGGTAGATTTGTCACGTATGGTTTAGTCCAAAGTGAGGCATATGATAATTAATGTTGTTTGGCCCTGATTACTCTTAGTGATGAGTGGCGAGTACCCCTATGCTTAACCATACGAATCACTAAGTGTTCATGCACGATCCGGTCAAATTTTTTGAACCTTTTGTCTTCTGGCACATTAGCCTCTAGGAAGTGAACTTGCCCTAATAGACATTTGTTGTCTTCCCAATTATACTTGTGATATGTAAAGGTATGGTTAAGTGTAATCGAGGCATATGATTTTTATTATTTTTTATGTTTTATGTTTTGGGTGCTTAAAATAAAGGATGAAAGGAATGAGGTAATTTAATTTCTAATTTAATCTAACTAACTAACCAAGGTCTAACTAATCCTAACATAAGCATTTGATCCCACTTTCTATACACATTCTGAACACATATAACACTGCTAGGTTACCAAACATTAAGTGTTATTGGGATTACCCAAAGTCATGCACATGCTTGAAGTGGTTGTATTTATGTGCTTAATTAATCTCTATTTAATCTAACTTAATTTATCTTAATTATTTAAAATCATTAAATAAAATTGATGAAAACATTAAATGCATGAAGAAAATAATTGATCTAGCCAAAATACTATAAGATTTATCAGAAAGCTTGTCTTTATTATTGCACACATTGTCATGCTCAGGTATAAAAATGCTTAAATAAAGATTTATACACTCAATGAATCCTACTATGGATACTTGGGAAAATCTTCTAACTCTGGTGAAGAAAAAACTGCAAGAGCTCTACTACACTATGACTAATATGACTCTAAAACCATGCACCCAAGTGTTATATTTATAGGCTGACACACATCCTATGATATTGGATATTAGACTTCGCTTCTTGGTCTTCAATATTAGGTATATGATATCAGGGCTTTGATATCAGATATTCGATATTAGAGCTAGAAAAAATACACTTCATCATACCTCCATGACTGAATAAAAACTCGTCCTCTAGTGAAAAAAAGAAGGAACAAGTCCCTTACAAAGTATTGAGAAGGTATGGGATTATTGACTGACATGTAAACTAACTTAGATGAAACAAACAAATTCTAAGTGCCCAAGTGTATGTATTTACAATCTTTTACAAAATTGGGTATTCATAACAATAGAATTGAACACCCTAGCTAGAATTGACATCCAACTTCTTTGGTTGCTAAAGAATAAGAGAGAAGATTCAATGATCATGAAGGGCCTCATTGCATGATGCTACTGCTTATTCCTTAGTGATGGTAGTCCTACCTCCATTCCTTTCTTTCAATTGCTATCATAACAAAATCACAAATTAGTATGCAATGTGTAACTTATAACTTTTAGGTACCTTGTCTCGTTGACAGTTACACTTGGCTAGGTTGTGATTATAGTGAATTGATTCTTTTAATAGCATTAGTAGGAAGACTACAAAATGGGGTGAAATGGATAAGTGATCCATTATTAAATTCTAAGAAACCCAAATGTGATGAAATGCTTTAAAAGGGTTAAAGAATTCACAACAACAAAAAAGAGGATTTCATTGAAAAACATTGTGAAGATGCACATAATTGGATGTCATCGATGGGGCACACAATTGGACTGGGCCTTGTGTCTGGAAATTGGCTAGGCCCTGCAGTTTGAGGTGCAATGGGCCCCACTGTCTATTCTTGCTCAGGCTCCAATGTCTCATCAGTATTTTTCCTTAGGATTGGTGGCTTTAGTAGTTCAGGCAATGAGGCATTTTGAGCCTTCCTAGGGATGTCATTGGTGTATCCCAGAATTCCAGCACATCAACATAGCTTCCTGATTAGGTAGAGAACATGCAATGCAAACTTCCTTGTCTTACGTTCTTAAAATCACCTTAAAATTTTTGTGAGATATAGATGGGCTAGGTTGGCATCAACCTTGCCCATCAAGATGGCACTTCCTCTAGTTGCATAGGTGGAAATTCTGTTCAATCCCTTTTGTTGGGAAAATGTGATATGTTCCAATTTTGAAGTAGATCCTCTCTTCAAGTGTGAGCTCTCCATATGATTTATCCTCCTTTCTGTATGCCATTTTTAACCATATCTTGCACACATCCGCCTTAGAGTGAGTGCATAGGTGAGCAACCTTAGGCCCTATGTTTGGAAGATTCAACACCTTCGAAATGGCCTTGGTAGAGAAATCAACAAAAATCCCACTACATCAATGGTGGTGCCTTCTTCCTTGTTGTGCCAAAATTGGTACGTCTCCCCTAGGTACCAATCACCACTCTCGAAGAGAATAGGCCACAGTGGAGACCCTTTAAGTTGGTCTCTAATTGCCTTAGGGGAAAATTCAATGAAAAGTTCAAAATTGAGTTCCACAATCATAATTGCTAAAGTGGACCTTTCACAAATAACCTAAACACATTCCAGAGACAACGTGAGATGTTGTCCCTGTTCAGGTGCCCTACCAGATTGCACAGTAACAGGAGGTTCTTGATGAATGTTGAATGATTGTGCCTCCTGCTCTGCATGTTCTTCAGGAGGCGTTTGACCTCTACCTCTCCTTGGCCGTTTGGATGCACCCTGAGAGGGTCCTCCTCATTGTCCTTGTTTAGGGGCCATTTGCGATCACACAGAACTGATTATTAGTAAGGTTATTTACAAAATTAGATTAATACCTTACTCCTTGCCCTTAATAAATTCATTTCTTGCTTAGTGTGATTTCAAAGTTAGAAATTTTCATGAAAATTGCCCTAAAAGTTTTGATATTGGGCCCCATTTTGATTAGGTGACTCCAAAAAATAATTTTCATGGTCTAGGTGAAAAAATAAAATTAATTTGGCAAAAAATTTTAGCATTTTTAAGGTCACTTACCCTTGATAATATCCTTCAGGCAATGATGATGATGTGTAATGAGTGTAAATTACAAAAGTTATGCAAGTGGATCCTCCCCAAAGCAAGTTCCTACCTATCATGCCCTTACATAACCACACCTTAAAGAGGCCATAGGCACTAAAAGGGTTGAATGTAATCTGCACTAGTGCATCAAAATACACACATGTAAATACCACTGCAATGAGGTATGAATTCTATGCAATACAAGACACAAGTCAAAAATACATGGACAACGAGATGAAATGAATCATAGAAGGGATTGCAGAGATCAGGATGTGAGGTAACTAACCCTAGCACAATGAATCCTGAGTGTAGGGCATGATTAATGTGTCATTAGCATGTTGCTCCAAGATCAAGGCCAAGTCCATTTCTCTGATCAGTGACATCGCATGGTTTCATTCACTGATAGACAACCATAAGAGTAGCATAATAATAAGGCATACAATCACTTGCCATTTTGTCCAAGGGAGGAGTGATTTGGGATTTCTTTGCAGCACATTCTTCTTTGATATTTTCTTTGCTGGTTTTTCTTTTCTTCTCTTCATTTTTCTTTCTTGTCTGGCTGCTTTTGCACTTTGTCTTTCCCAAAAGTGATCTAGAGAAGCCACCAACCTTCAGGCATGGGTGCATGTCTGTCTAGTTGGATGCCCAGAATAGCATTGAGGTTCTTTATTAAGTACCTTTATTACTCTTACTTCCATTTGTTGTTAGATCTACAAGGATTTTATTATAACCAGGCTACATGATAGCACCTATAGATGTCACCAAAGGAATCCATAAGTCCCCTTGAGGTCACACCCTGGCCATTCCCTCTTAGTCCATCATTTTTCACTCTGGGCATAATAAGCACAAAATTACTTTAAGTTTTAATGATGACAAGAATATCATTGTACCTAGAGTAGAACCCCTTATTAATAGAATGGGTGGGTGGATGTTGTGGGCTCACTATCCAAATAATTAATCACTTGAGGCTTGATAGCATAGAACAACACCTCAACCGACGAGTCACATGAGTATTTTATTCACTGATGAGATTACCCTCAAAAAGAAAAAAATAACAAATTAGAAATGAAAAATTGGAAAACAAAAAATTGTAAAATCAAAGAAAAGGAAAAATATTTACTAATTCTGCTTGTTAAAATGGATGATATCCCCCATAACTAAAATTTTGATCATGACAAGAATTAATGGATAGTTTGGATCCATGCATGTTGGAAATATTGGGGTCTGGTCATATCCAAACCATTGGGTGTCTCTTAGTGTGGTGGCAGGAATGTACCAAAATTGGGGTTCACACACTAGCTTAAAGTAGGCATAGTGGGGCAAATTATAAGATGTGGTCATGTGATAAGGAGTTGACCCACTATGGCACCCATGACCGTAAGATGGTATGCAAGGATCGATATGTCTCCCTGTGTGGTTATGTTCATTGGGCCACATGGTTGTTGGAGTGTTAATTGATGGCCTAGATAGAGTAATAAGAGGCATTGAGTTCAAGGAGGTAGATGCATCATAGCCTTGAACTTGTGTTGAGTTGGAGGATACAGTGGTTTCGGAACTGTGCTATCTCTTTTTATGGTCATGCCTAAAGAAAGGATGCTTTTACCATTGTGGAGGACCTCCATTGTTGTTGATAGTAGTAGCACAAGTAATGTTCGTGGGTTGGTGCTGTGGTGCAAAACCTTTTGGCGAGGTAGAAGGAGGTGAATGTTGAGAATATTGAGGGTGAGAAGAAGTGCAAGGGACATGAGGTGGTGATCTTGTTGGAGAGGACATGGGTTGATAGTACTTAGGAAAATGATAACGATGTGGTGAAATAGAGGATGTTGACATAGTTGGGGAAACATAATGCTGAACATAATAAGCACTTGGGTTCGGATGGTATGAAGGGTATGACCAGTTTGACGGTGGCCTCCCCCACAACTGGGGTTTTTGCCACTATGGTTAAACCTAGTATTTCTGTACGAAATATGGATGTAACATTCCTCCCCAATGCTCATGTAAATGTGATAAGATTGGGCATTGGCCTTTAGGGTTATTGTATAAGCAAATGTCACATTAATACATATGATTCATAGTTTAACTCCTATCCTTATTTCCTTCAACCCTTCTTTCTGATTATCGATTAGTGTTCAGTCTTGTTTCTTAGTTTGGCATGGTTCCACATCTAATAATGTTGGCATATTCTTTGCATTTTTCATGTACCCATTCCGTCATCTTATTGATCTTTGCCTCAATTTCATCTAGTGATTGTAGTACTGGCAAAGATGATTCCACCTCCTTGAGGTGAGTTGATTTCTCCTCTTTATGATTATGGACCCGTACTATTTTGAGATTTTGGTCCTGTTGAGAGCTTTCAACATTATCCCATTTAGTTAGTTCTCCTTCTTCTTTTTCTACCCACATAAAGCTCTTGGAATTGGTGGATTCATAGTTCATATAGTTGACCTGGGTCATACATCCCTAGGGTCTCCCTTGTTTCATTACAAAGCCCATCCATGATGTGATACATTAGCCTTTCCTCAGAGAACCCATGGCCTGGGAAATTGTTTAACAATGAATAATATCTTTCTAAGGCCATGTCCAAGGTTTCATGTTACCCTTATTTCCACTCTTGGATTTGTCTCCTTAAGGCTAACACTCTTGCATAGGTTTGATATCTTTTAGTGAAGAGTTCCATCATTGTCGGCCAACTATGAATCAATTTTGGCTTTAAGGACCTATACCATACTTTTTCTTGGCCAAGGAGTGTCATAGGAAAGAGCTTAAGTCTTTGCCACTCATTATCAATATTGTTCCATACACAGGCATCATGGAAGACTTATAAATGATGTTGCGAATCTAAATCATAGCCTCCTAAATATTTGGGAAAGTTATTTAAATTAAGTCTACGTAGATGGCTTTCCTTATGATGCCCATGAGATATTTGAATAGCCTCTTGTATATGTATTAGGCTCTTAGTGGCCAGCAGGGGTTCATCGTCACTAGGTAGGTTATGAATTTGTGAGTTGGGATGATGTTGTCGTTGTGCATGTTGGCATTCCTAGCTTTGCCTATGGGTTCAATTTCTATTTCTACGTTGATCCCTTAAAAATGGTCATCCATGTCACAACCTGACGTTGAAGGAGTAGAGGAAGAGAAAGAACTAGAAGACTTATCATGACTTTTGTATGTCTCCCAATCATCCCCAGATAAATTCCTATTAACCATTGAGAAGGTCCTAGGCCTTACAAGCCCCCTCATTCTATGGGATATCTCATCCTTACTAGAGGTGTCAGAGTTGGATGACAAGAGTCTTTGAGTAGCATTAGGGTGTNTTGGATGATGTAACTAATCTAAATAACTAGCACTATCCCTGGCAATGGTGCCAATGATGAGTGGTAAGATACCCCTACACTCAACCATATGAATATGAGCATGTACACACGATTCGGTCGAACTCTGCAAACAAACTAGTTGTGGTATCTAGATAGTTACATGTTGATCACAGTTCACTATCTTCCCACCTAGACTAGTATTTACTTTGTCATGTATGGTTTAGTCTAGAGTGAGGTGAATGATGGGATCCTAAACTAATGCTACTCCTAGAGATGATGGAAAATAATCTTGACTTAAGCTAATAGACAATAAAAAGAAAAATCTAAACTAGCCTAAGTGTGATGAGTATCCATCCTTAATCATCCGTGTGCATCTTGGACCTCATGTACTACTTTTGGGATTACCAAGCGCACATTACTTGAGCACTCCTAGATACACTACTGGGTCACCAAGTAGTTACACTTAAATGTTTGTGATTAAGTCGTACTCATTTCGCATTAATCAACAAGAAGTGTAAATGACAATAAAGGAAATGTGAACTAAAAAGACAACAATAAATAAATAATTAACAATTAAAGTAATTAAAAGCTAAGTGAATTCTGTAATGATGGAGTAATCTCAATCTTTATTGCCGATTGTGTGCATGTCCAAGTACGTTACACTCGAAGAAAGGTTCCATACAATTACAATCATCACACTGCAGGCATGCACTAGGGAAAGAATGAAAAATAATTAAAAAATTAACAAAAAGACTCTATCCTAAGACTTCACAAAAAAAACTTCTTCCTATGCACCCGAATATTGTATTTATAGGCCTACATAGGAATCATGATATCGTGTATTCGATATCGTTACCCAGGTTGTGATATCACGTCTGGCAAACCATGATTCATTAGGGTGGAATGAAAGTTCTTCAGATTGTGTGCCCAAGTGTTATATTTATAGGTAGGCATGCATCTTGCGATATCATTGATATGATAATGTATTATGGGATATGATATCGCATCTACAACATTGTAGATATGATATGATAACTTCAATATCATTGGTAAACCAAAAATTAACTTTTTCACAAATGGCTACGTTGAGGCATCTACCTTGACATGGCTATGTCAATGTAGCCAATCGACGCTTTATCATACCCCCATGACTAAGTAAGAACTTGTGCTCGAGTTAATAGGATATGACCAAGCTTTCTTTACAAAAAATTGGGAATGATGGGATTATTGACTAATGCTAACTACTGACTAATTTTGAGTGTCATAGTTGTGTGTACAAAAAAACAAAACAAAACAAAACAAAAATAAAATTTAAAGTAGCTTGATGTAGTTCATATTTTAGGTAGTGGTGGCTTTTCCATTGGCTTCTTCCCTTTGTTGTCAAGCTTCAAGAAAGTTTTTCCTCTTCTATCCTTGTCTTCTTTGTCAATATGTCTTCTCTACTTAGTATGGCATAGAGACTCCTTCAAGTTTCACTATAGCATTAGCCTATTTATTATGCTAGAGTTGGTAGGTTTCTCCTAAGTTCCATTCACCACTGTTGGTTAGTGTGGACCATAATGGAGATGCTTGGAGTTGTGTTTTCACTGCTTCTGGAGAAAATTCTATAAAGGGATCAAAATTTAGTTCCATAATGGTCGTGGACATTATTGATCTTCTTGGATGGCTTGGAGGAAATTCGTGATAGAATGAGACACTGTCCTTGCTTAGGTTCTTGTGGAATTTCTACCTCTCCTTGGGCTAAGTGCTATGTAGTAGGAGTTTCTTGATGAATGCTATATGATTAAGCCTCCTTCTCTACGTGTTCTGCTTATGGGATTTGTTCCTCTGCTTGGCCTCTCCTATGGCCTCTTACTCTTTTGCTCTCATGTTGTGAAGGTTCTTCTTTTGGTAACCTCTTTAGGATCATTTGTAATCAACAAGGGTTTGAAATTATTAGGGTGTTCATATTAATTATTAATAGTCCTTTAACTTGCTTATACCCTTGATTAGATCAAGGTCTTATCATATTATGATTACAGAGTCATAAAAATTATCAAAAAGGAATCCCTTAGGTGTTATATCTTTTAGTTACTTATGATCTTCTATCATTTTCCTTACTTATTATGGCCTAAAATAGTTGATATGGTTTATTAAGAGTATTATCTAAATCTTTCTATCCTTAGTTTAATTGATTAACTTTAAGGTTCTTATTATCTCCTTATACTTACTCTTTATAGTATCTTCCAGTTCTAGGAATTTTTTGCTTAAATTTTCAAATTTTTGCTTATATCATGCAATGCATCCCCTCCCCCTCCTCCCCCCTCCATTTCCCACCCCGCCCCCTCCCCTCTCCACCAAAC
>MNCI01003909.1:175416-193743 GCA_015680685.1 Gnetum montanum | reverse complement strand
CTTAAAACTGATACCACAGAACAGTCCTGGATCATGACCTAAAATTGATACCATAGAATAGTCCTGGATCATGACCTAAAACTGATACCACAGAACAGTCCTGGATCATGAATTAAAACTGATACCACAGAGTAGTCCTGGATCATGACTTAAAATTGATACCATAGAGTTCTGTCCAGTATGACACTAAACTACTACATCTGTCCTCCATGATATAAAACTAGCATCTAGAGTCCACTAAGACTATAAACAAGTTTGCCTCTTCATAGTCCACTATGACTATAAACTAGCAATGCATCGTCTGCTATGACGCTAAACTAGCACTGTCCAAGGGGTTATGACGTGAAACTAACCCATGATAGTCCGCTAAGACTATAAACTTGTGACATCATCGACGACTAGGCAAAACTTGAAAAGATGTGTCACTCCAATCAGCTGTTCATGTTTCGCAAAGACTTGTTGCATGATTCATCTCATGGGCCCTAATGAAACTAATGTTGTTCATGATTCTGTCTGGTTTGAAAATTTCACATGGTGACTCCATCTCCTTGTTTAAAGTGTTTAGCTGACTATTTCATTTATGGTTTTCTTGTATTCTTGGAGTTGTGTTTGCAGGATGACACTTCTGAGGCATTCATGCATAGATGCACTTCATCATGATGACAAGGTATCACATTTTTCTTGATGCACGCAACTAGGTTAATCAATCCGTTCATAAGTACATTCCCGATTCCTAATACATTCCCTATTCCCCATCATGCTCCCTTATCCTATTCAATTACATCCCCCTTGATACATTCCATCCATCTCAAAACTCTTGATACACTATTGCACACTATAACTCTCTAAGCAGTTGCGACGCAAAACACAATACATAGTACATGATGCAAAATGCAAGTGCTCATACACAAGCACAGCACAAAAAAGCAAGCTCTTTCAAAAAGACTGAAAAAAAACAAGAAAAGAAAGAACAAAAAAAGGGTCAAAAGAGCAAAATGCATGAAAAAGGTCTTCAAGACCCCATTGACATCATAAACAAAAGACTATTGGCCATTCTCATACAAGCCCCAGGCGAGAAGGCAGTTGTCTTGAAAAAAAAGCTACACTCGTGTCTCAAAGAGACCATGTTACACATCATCGCGTGGCTTTGGTTGTTTACAACGGGCCTCACAAATACTCTATAAGAGTCTAGTTTCTCCAAAGAATGCACCTCCTATGTCTTGGTTCCGAGTTTGCTAAAAACCCGGTTGTTGACAAGGACCAATGACATAACTTATGCACAAGTGAGCATTCCTCTCCCACAAATCCCAGCAGCAATCATAGCCCTTAACATCCTAGCTTCCATGGTTACAACCGATTCCCTTGCATCTTGAACCACATTTCCTCAATCCCATGTACTTTTGAAAATGGTGCGATGACACCTAGCCAAGGCTTGACAGTTAATGTTTGGTACTTGGTCGTTCATGGTGTTTTGCACTTCTTTGTCAATGCCTCTTGGGTGAATTCCTCCAGACGTCAACAAACAGGGGCCAATGAAACACCACTAATTTTGGCCTAGCACTTTTAGACAAGAATCAAGCTAAGTTATGCTGCTGCCCAACATGAGTACAACGTGACCAAACTTGGAGGCCTTCGAAATAGCCCCTGATGATCCATGATTCAACAGGCAAGGTCCCCCTAGGGCCCATAGGCGACTGCACCAACTTCCAGCATCCAGAATCAAAAGTTTCGGGTTCAAAATGTTTGGTTTTGGCTAAGTACATTTTGGTTACTTTTTCAGATGCTGCACAGTGTAATGATCAGCATCACCAACTTTTAGAGCCCCAAAACTGAGCCAAATTGACTTTATTTCAAGGGTGTAAGTCATCCTCAGAGTCCACTATTGATAACTATGGGCCCCAGTCTTCAGAAATTCTAGATTTCAACTCAAAATTGCAAGTTTTGGAGGTCACACTACAAGTCACGCTGTAGGTCATGCTGGGTAGTCAAATTTCTCTTGTTGTACATTTTATTATAAATCCCCATTTGTGGGCATGTCAAGCCCTCATGGTCTAAAACACAAATATATATATACTTGGGCCCTAGGACAGAACTTGCAATACTTGGGCACTCGGCACATCTGATTTTTGGCTTCCAAGTTTTCTTCACGTTCATCCCATTTCATCATTGCATCATCGTGTCATATCATTCTGGGGCTAGGCATTTGACTTTCCATCCACACTTGTGCAACTACGCTTTGATCGGTGCATATTCCTATTTGAAACAATACAATACAATTTCATTATTTCCTCCCATTTACATTGTTTAGTTCTGTTTATACTTTACAAATATAGCTTTGTTTATGCTTTATTCATAACTTAGTACACTTTATTTACATTTCATATCGTTTTTTACATTCCATTTACATCCCGTTTATGATAACCCTAGCGCTAGCCGTAGCTTACGCTTGGGGAAGTCCTTGGTTGATTTGCGTGCAAACCATCCAAGGCACTCTACCTTTGTTTACTTTTCCAGCTTGCCCTCGGGTGAAGGCAGGGTTAGCTGTGGCTGCCCGATGATCTCTCGGTGTCTGTTTCCTTTCCAGCCTTACACCGACGATTTAGGTAAGTACAGTTATCTCCCTAAAACATTCTCTATCATAAGTTTTCTCTATAACCACTTTCTCTATAATATTATCAAATACCCCATTTTTATAGCACAATCATCCTTTATGGAGCCACCCCTATTGTTGAGATTGAGGGATAATCTCTCCTTAGATATTATTGCTATTTTTATTACTCAAGTAGAATGTTAAAGAGCTAATATATTGCTTCAGTGTCCAATGGCAAAAAATTAGATTTTAATAAAATTATTGCATGTGAAACTTGATTTTTCACCCTGAATTCATCTAGTAAGATTTTTTTTTCAATTTTTTTACATGACATTTTATCAAGAATAGTCCCATACCATACATCGATAACGCATTATAGCTTTTACAATTATTTGAAACAAATCTTTTGGAATTGTCAAAGTTCAAATATTATGATCGCTACATATGTTCTTCATTGTATAGAAAGCCTTCTAGTTATTCAAAACTTGTTATGATATACAATGCTTCCATTTATAATGTTGAGAGCATTTTACTCCCAAATATCTATATGTATCCACAATATCAAGTCTTTTATTATTTAAGTAGAAAATGTAATCTATATTATTAGTTCCACAAATTAACATTTTTATTGTATCAACATTCACCTTTATTTGTGTACATTCGTAAAATTTTTGTAATTAATGCAACATTTTTTAAACCCTTTTCTCGTATTTACTATTAGTGCTATGTCAACTACAAAAATTAACAATCATATCCATTGTTAATTCACTTTAATAGCATGATTTGTAGGTACTAGTTTAAACAATGTTGGTGAAAGAGAAAAACTTTGCTTTAGTCCTATATTATTATAAAACATGCAAGAAAATATAGTTTTTTTTAATCTTTTAATTAAAAAATTATTTCTTTATAAAAAAATTTTATGACATTGGGTGATGAAACATGTTTTTGTATGTGCTATGACGTCAAGTATCCGATGTTGGAGCCTCAACGTCAAGTATCTAATGTCAAAGCCCAAATGTAATATTGTATATCCAATGTTGCAAGATATATGTCGGCCTATAAATATAGCAATTGGGTGCACAATTTGGGAATAGTTTTTTAAGTAGTTTTTTTTCATAGTTTTGTCAATAGAGTAGCTGAATTCTTGCAGTTTTATTCTATAATCTTAGAGAGAATAGTCAGTGAGTGCCCACAAAGTGGATCTGAATCAGTTGTACAAAGTCTTATTTGACTAGCAATGTACCTGGACATATTCCATGAGTGATAATAAGATCGAGATTGATTCTTATTCATTGTAGCACTTTGACTTAGATTAGATTTACTTTCCATGCAATTCAATTTTCATGTACTTAGTTAATATTTACATTTTCATCCATGTTAATTAATTAAGCACATAAGTATGATTTCTTCAAGCATGCATATGACTCTTGGTAATCCTAGCAATGCTAACGTTTGGTAACCCAGTAGTGTTATATGTGTTCAGGATGTGCACAANACGTTTGGTAACCCAGTAGTGTTATATGTGTTCAGGATGTGCACAGGAAGTCGAATCAGATACTTATGTTAGGGTAGTTGATTATTAATTAGCAATTAAAGTATTTGAATTGATTATAAATTGAGTTTCAACCTATTGTTAATTGTAGAACAATAAAATATAAAATAATAAAAATCATATGCCTCACTCTAGACTAATCCATACATGAAAAAGCTACCACTAGTCCAAGTGGGAAGATAGCAAACGACGATCAAGGCATAGCGATCTAAATGACACAACTAGTCCCATCCATAGAATTCAACCAACTTATGCATAAACGTTTATGATTCGTATGGTTGGATGTAGGGGTACCTTGCCACTCATCATTAGCACCATTTCCAAGGACTGGTGCTAGTTATCTAGATTAGTTATATTATACACAATCACTATAAGGGTATTAATGATATATTTTTTAGAAAATATTAACTCACACACACCATAAACCAACAACAATGTCTCTCCTACAAGGAAGTGACCATGCACTATATAGCAAACAGATTCATTGGAGAAATAATGAGATATATGAAGAAGAAAATTGAAGTGACCAAATTTATCTAGGGATTTCTTATGATCATGACCACCCTGATGACACACAAAGACTACATTCACCTAAGGCAGAAAATCTTAGAGGAGATGATGTAAGTCCTAAATTAGGGAAGGCCTCCAAGCCTAAGACCTCATCAAAACCTAGAAATGATAAATCAAAGGATCTCGAAGAACACCATGGAAGCCATGGAAATTCTCCCAATTCCTCATCTTCCTCTTTCCCTTCAACATCTCGTGCTGACAAAGATGAACATAGGTATAGAGATAGAGCTCCACTAAAGGATCATAGTAAAAACCAAAAAAAAAAATTCATGGGAAAGATCGAAGATGTCACCATGAACATAGACAACATTATCATGATCAAACACATGGAAATAGAAATTTCCCTCATAACTTGTTTGATGAAGATGAACCCTTGCTGGCCACTAAGAGCCTAATGCAGATCACAGAGGCCATTAAGATATCTTGCAGGCATCACAAAAAGAGTTTCCTACCTAAGCTTGACATGAATAATATTCCTAAAGTTGCAAGAGGCTATGATTCAGATCCACAACATCATTTGCAAGCCTTCCATAATGCTTGACATTGAGAGTGGGTGGCAAAAGCTTGAGCTCTTTTCTAGGATACTAATTAATAGAGCCAAAATCTAGTATACAACATTGAGACTGAATTCAATCCAACAATGGTCCATAATGCTGGAACTTTTCAATGAGAAATATTAAACTTATGCAAAAGTGTCCCACTTGAGGAGATAGATCCAAGGGTGGAAGCAAGAATAACATGAACCCTTGGACATGGCCTTAGATAGATATTATGCCTTATTGAATAGATGCCTAGACCATGGTTTCTCCCAAGAAAGGCAACTTTTCCACATCATAGAGGGGCTTCGTAATAACACATGAGAGACCCTTGGGATGTATACCCTGGGGCAATTATACGAGCTCCAAACCCATCAGATCTGAGAGCTAATCGAGCATGTGGCAAAAGAAGAAGGAGACATATGCAAATGGAAGAATGTCAAGAAATGTCAAGGGGACTCAACTCTTCAACAAAAGGAGATCTAGATCTATGGTAAGGAGAACAAAACGACTTTCAATAAGGTGATCCTACAATAAACCTTGTTGATACAAAAGTCTATTGATGTACTTGAAGCAAAGGTTAATAAGATGACCAAATGGGTATATTGAAATGTTACAACTCTCATTGAGACGGTCAAGGAGAGGATCATGCAAAACAAGCTAGGAGATCACAATAAACAAAGGATACATAACCAAGAAACAGCTAGGAACACCCTTGGCAAACAATGAAAATGGCTAAAGAAAGTGAGGCTATAGACTCAAACACAGAAAAAGATAATGGATACAAAATTTGCATATATGAACATCTAAAGGACCATTACTCAATCTTGTTGCATCTACAAGAGTATTGGGAAAGTGCCTTAAATCTAAATTTTGTGCAAAAGCACATGCCTAGGAGATTTCCTCTCCCATAAGGTAATTATAGACAATTCCACAATGGATCGTACTATCCTAGGGGGACTTATCACTATCCTTAACATAGTCATCAACTGCAGTGGAAATAACCATAGTTGTGGTAGATGCCACCACCAAATTAGCCCTATCCGCCAAAACAACACAGATATTATATTCAAAACCTTATTTTTCCAACTAGATCTACATCCTCCACTTTAAATCGCCACTACCACTCTCTCGAGGACCATCAACCCATGACATCTCCTAAAGGATAACCACCTCCTACCTCTTACCATTCATCCTACCCTCAATATCCTCCTACTCCACCTCATTATATGCCACTACTAGCAACAATGGAAGGGTTCACACCACAATATCACCAAACTAATGCCACTTGCATTTCAAATTTGCATAAACATGCTAACACAATTGGGTCTCAACCACCACATAGGAAATGTCCCTTCTAGAGGAAAGGCTGTAAGCTAAAGAAGACCATGCATGGATCCACTGTATCATCCAAGTTAGCATAAGGCCAATCTAGTGCACCACCTTCCTTGTCTCAACCAACATCCTTTGATCATACACAAGGTCCACCATTCATCGGTACTCCAATCCCAAATCCAAACAATGAATCTAACAATGCAGGAAGATAAATAAATCCATGCATACCATATCATGATCAAGGGTGTAATCATGGGCTAGCCATCCATAATTTTAACACACTTCATACCTTGAGCCACCATACATTTAACCATCAAGTATGTGATCAAAAATTTTTCTATCCAACCACCACACCACAAACAAACACCCAGTGCCTAGGTCATGAATAGTTACCAATGTTTCATACATGCATGGATCCTATATATCCACTTATTAATCCTTGTCACGGCCAAATGTTTAGTCATGGAGGTCACTCCCCATTCTAATCTTCAGGACTCTTAAGTGTTTTTCATCTTTTTTTAATACATTCTTTATTTTACATCTTCTTGTTTTCATGTTATTAATCTTTTCTAATTTTCATTTTACACAATCATTAGTACATTTTCTATTTCTTAAATATTTTACATTTTTTTATATTTTCTTTTATTTTATTTTGATGTGATTTTCTATCTTTTTGTTAATATGTGCAAGGTACAGTGGTAATGCATTGCTTGATGGTGGTATGTACTATTTTGTTCTTTGATTATTGGTGTCTAGATTTTGGCTTTGAATTTCATTACGGATTATTAGGACATGGTTTCATTTTCATGCAAAAGGCAATGAGTCCACAACATCCACCCATCCACAAACTCTATGGTTTTCCTTATTTTGAAAACATGCAATCCCTTTTTCATTAACAAAACTTTAACAAATTTCTGACTTTGATAGTTTCCAGAATGGGAAGGATTCAAAGGTTTAAACAAGGTGTAACTTCAAAGGGATTTAATATTCTTTGTGCCTTTCTATTTGCCCAGGTGCATGCATGTTTTCATGGTTTTCTTATCATTCCATGTTAACTAATAAAAGGGAGTTGAATAAATCTTTACATGGTGTAGTTCCCATTGCAAAAAAAAAAAAAAGATGGGAATTCAAAGCACACCCCTTAGAAAAAATAAATGCATATGTCTTTGCATGGTGTGGTTTCCATTTCAAAAAAATGATGGAAATTCAAAGCACACCCCTTAAACAAAATAAACAAGCTACAAGCACTAGTTATGAGACTAGAAAGACATGTTACCCATGCCTGAAGGTCCCTTCTAACTAAGGTCCTTCCTCACTTCCTACTTCTTTTTTCTTCTTTAATAAGGAATGGTGGTTATTCTATGGGATCACTCTTCTGTCTCAGGGAGATGGACTAGTCTTAGGATGATGATGCAAAGTCATTGAATGTGGTTGGTTTTGGTTTGGACTAATGATGAATCTTATCAAGTCATTTAACCATAAAATCCACAAGGGACTTCATGTGATCTTAATCAGGAACTCCATTCCACTTTTTCTCATCCATCTATGCTTTCCATGTCTCACCTCACTACTAGTTTCATGTTCTTTTTTGATGTCCTAGTTTGATGTGTCAAAATTCCTAAGTAGTTTCCTTTGGTTTTTTGTACTTAACCTTCTATAACCATTAATCATCTGTGGAGCCCATGGACTCTTTGGTTTGAACTTATGCAAGGGCATAAAAGGGCTATGCCTACTTTCAGGAGGACCCACTTGCATATCTTTTGGTTGGATTAGCTAAGTTCTTTACCCTTAGACACTCTTACAATCAAATCCTTGTATTTACCTCATCAATGACATCCAATTGTACACATCTTCACAACATTTTTTAGTGAACTTTCCTTTTTATTGTTGTGAATTCTTGCACCCTCTGCAAAAATTTTCTTGTGTTGAATTTTTTTTTGAATTTAATAAACTACTTATTTATTTTACCCTATTTTTCCACTTTCCCACTAACACTCTTAAAGAAATCAATTTACCACAATCACAACCTAGCCAAGTGTAACCACCAATGAGATAAGGCATCTAATAACTATGTGTTACACATTGCGTACTAAATCATGATTCTATTGTGATTGTAGTGGGAAGCATGGACTGGGAGGTGGACTATCTTCACAAGGATGATGTAGCAATACCACATAACAAGGCTCATTCATGATTGTTGGATCTTCTCTCTCATTCTTTAGCCACTAAGAGGCATTGGATGTCAGTTTTATCTAGGGTGTTCACGTCTCTTATCATGAACACCCAAGTTTGTAAAGATTGTAACTCCATACACTTGGGCACTTAAAGTCTATTTATTCCATCTAAGTTAGTTTTTATGTCAATCAATAATCCCATACCTTCCGAAAGTTTTGTAAGGAAATTATTCCTCCTCTTCTTCACTCAAGGATGAGCTTTCATTCAGTTGTGGGGGTATGATGAATCATTTTTTTGTGTGTGCTTCAATGTCAAGTATCTAATGTCAGAGCCTCGATGTTGGGTATTTGATATTGAAGCCCATATGCAATGTCAAATATCCAATGTCACAGGATATATGCCAGCCTATAAATATAGTGCTTGGGCACACAGTTTGAGAATAGTTTTTTAAGTAGTTTTTTTTCATAGTTTTTTAAATAGAGTAGCTAAATTCTTGTAGTTTTATTCCATAATCTTAGATAGAATAGTCAGTGAGTGCCCATAGAGTGGATTTGAGTTAGTTGTATGAAGTCTTATTTGATTGGAAATGTATCTAGACATATTCCATGAGTAGTAATAAGATAGAGATTGATTCTTATTCATTACAGCACTTTGACTTAGATTAGATTTACTTTCCATGCAATTTACTTTTCATGTACTTAGTTAATATTAACATTTTCATGCATGTTAATTAATTAAGCACATAAGTATGATTGCTTCGAACATGTGTATGATTCTTCATAATCCCAGCAATGCTTAATGTTTGGTAACTCATTAGTGGCTAGGTACCCCTACACCCAACCATACGAATCATGGGTGTTCACACACGACTTGGTCGAATTTCGTAGACTGTAAGTACTTAACATACACCAGACCCTAACTAGTGAAATCTTGGGTTAGAATAGTCGTTGTCTTCCTAATCTCACTTGTGATGTTCTGTTTGCGATGGTTAAGTGAGATTAAGGCTAATGATTTTTATAGCTTTTTACTTATCTTTTGACATTTAATTAAAGTATGGAAAGAATGAACTATTTTCTAATCTATAATTATCCTAATTTGTGTTCTAACTATTCCTAGCATAAGTATCCGATCCCATTTTCTAGGCACATTCTGAGCATCCCCTAAGCACTTCTGGGTTACTAGACGTTAAGCGTCACTAGGTTTACCAAGTGTTGGATTTACGTTCAAGATGGTCATACTTATGACCTTTATGAACTATAAAGGAATGATAGCGATTCAAATAACAATAACAGAAACTTAAGTAATTAATAAAGCATAAACATATTAAACTACTAAATGCATAAAATGGCTAAGTCCAAATGCTGCAAGGAATGCTTGAAGAGTTCATCTTTATTGCCATCACGCCAATGGGCTCAGATACATCAATGCTCAAATAAAGAGCCGATCACTTTTATTACACCTGCTATGGGTACTTGGAAAATATTCTATCTCCTGCGGGAAAAAACTACAAGAGCTTCGCTACAACTGATTAAAAGGTACCTAACTGAGGTAGAAGGCCCTCTTATTTATAGGCCAAAATAGGCTCTCTGTAAATGAGGCCATGTTGATGTATGGAAGGCTATGTCAATGGGGTTGCATTGACATGGCTGTGTATACGTGGCCCCATATACGCAGCCTAGTCGACACATCGACTAATGACACTTTATCATACCCCCACGACTAAGTAAAAACTCATCCTCGAGTTACTCTACAATTTGGAAGGTATGGGCTTTTATTGACAATGCACATGACTCGACACACACATGACACAACATCAATTTAACCAAGTGCCCCAGTTATAAAGAAGGATGAGTTACAAAAAATTGCTGGTGTTTAAAGACAAAATTGAACACCTTGTTGGTCCTGGAGTCTCTGCTATGTAGGATGATGCACAAAATTGTTGAAGAAGGTCACACCATCCTTGGGGGTGGTGGTTCTAACAAACCTTTTCCAGCCTCTGGCCCATGCATTGGTGGTGGCACGAATGACAGTTGCCCTGTAGCAACTACGACTTTTGGAGGTAGCTAGAAAGCCTCTAAGAGAGCCCTCATCTTTTCTTTTTTTCTTCTAGGATCATTCACTATCCAGGCAGCTTCTCCAATGTGTGCTAGAACTGGAACCTCCCAAGGGTATGGTAGCATTGTAAAGAGTTCTTTTAGTTTGACAAACCAGGTTGCAAACTACTTTTGTTCGATGTCGAATGCTCGGAGTGATGCCTGCAGCTACTGGTAGTCATTCATTTGATAGGCCAGGTTCTCTGTGACTATACATTTTTGTTCAAATCGGGTGTAGAGAACCTCGAGTTCTGCATTTTCCATTTTCAGTTTCTACTTTATTGTTTTATGTGCTTGGAACTCATCCTCGTATAGAGAATACGAGGCAGCCACTTCCTTTTCCAATTCTAACTGTAGCCTCCTGACTATGAGAATAGCTAGGTTTGCATATTGAAGGTTAGCCAACTTCATATATTTTGTCATCTCTTCAATTTACAGCTCCTTAAGGTAGATTTCAACTTGATTGTAGGCGTTCAACCCATCAAAGATAGGTTGCCATATGTCGCCTCCTTCTCAGAGCTGTTGGAGCGCTTGGTTCATTTTGGCCTTTGCGACTTGAATATGTTTTTTGTCTACTTCATTTTACAATCCCACTTGGTCCTTGTAATGATTTTTGATGTTTTCAAATTTTCGGGCCTCGTCTTTCCAAGTGGCAATTTCAATTGTAGATTTCTGTCACAATGCCCGAACCTCCTCCATTGACAGATTTCGATTCTTGATGGCCAACCTTCTTATGTCCGCGTTCACCTTGGCTAGTTCTTCCTACTGTTGGTGGATAAAATTTTTCATATGTTCATTTTCTGCACCAACATTTCATAGGCAATAAACCTCCATGGTAAATCAGACATTCTCCTGGCGAACCTCCACCAAGTCCTTGTCTAAATGATATGCTTGAACATTTGCCAAGGTCTTATCGAAGATTGTCAACTCTCGCACATCCTCAACGATTTGAAGTTTGAGTTGAAGCTACTAAAAATCTTCATCCCTAGTGATTTCGCGATTGAGGATGGCCGGATTGGCAAGTTGGGCTCTTAATTGGGATACTTCCATTGCCAGGCATTGACAAGCGACCTAAGCCGCTTCAAGTTGCCCTTCCAAAATGAGGCTCTTACCCCTTGCTGAGAGCAGCTTCGAATGGGTTGCAGTAATGTTATTTAGAAGGTCGAAGACATCTGGAAGCATTGCTCGATTCCCACCAGTCAGTCCAACAACTTCTCATGTTGGGCTTCATCAATTTTTCTACACGAAGTTCTAGTAGATGCTTGTACATCTTGTAGTCCATGAATGTATGGTACAGGTGCTGCTGGTGCATTGAGAGCTGTAGCAATTGTATCAGCAATCACTTCGGTAATAGTCTCCTATCCTTGGTGCTGCATCACCAGGACTGTTGCTCCTTGACCATCTTCCAAGTGTACCAAAAAGGTAGTAGCATTCCCAGAAATTTTGGGGAATAACTGTTGTGTGGACAGTGTTACCTCTCGGACACTAGGATCTATTCATGTAGGTACTTGCATTCGAGCTATGGAGAACATCAACCTTGCTCTCTCAAGAAAGCTAACTGATTGAGCCACTTGCTCTAGGTGGCTCATAGTAGGATGATAGATCAAAGGGTCTTCTCCTCCACCAGTCCTACTAGATTGCTCTTGCTAGCTTAAGAGCATTTCCTAGATCTCGCAAATGTGTTATGCTATGGTTTGCGAACTCAGCTGTGTTGTTTGCGTAGGTGGTGGAGGTGCTTGCTACTCCTCCTCTGTCTGTGTGGTGGTAGGAGTTTTATCCTTCATCATTTCCCACCAAGAGGTAATCAGGATGTGTTGGATTACATCATTGGAGTACCATGCTATCCCTACCTACTTGCACAACTTTTGGATTAGGCAGGGAAAGGGGAGAGCTCATCTTCCACATTCTCTCTCAGTGAACCTCTTTTCAATCTCCAAGAACAACAGCTATGGAAGAATCACTGGGAATTTTCCACTCAAGGCAGCACACACATAGGCGGAGAAGGCCATAATTGTGTTGGGTCTTACCGTTGGGTTCAAGTGGTAAGATGCGATCTTTGAGTACACCCTCTCTAGCATGGTTAGAGAGCCAAATTCCTTGCGCTCTATCCCACAACATAGTTTGGTCCATTCCACCTTTACCTCTGGTTCATCTTGTTTAGGAATCTCCACCACATCCACTTTGGTCTTGGGCAACCCCAAATCCTATGCTATCACCTCCGAAGAGTAAGAGACATAAATGTCTTTGATTCTTAATCTAGACCATGGTTGTTGATTCGTCCAAAAGAGATAGGTCTCTCCTAAGTACCATTCACCACTAGTTGTGATGATAGGCCACATCAGAGAGTTTTACAGTTGGATCTTCACTTCTTCAGGCATGTTCTTAAGGAATGGTCCAAAGTTTAGCTCTTGGAGGACCATCCGTTGCACCTCACATGATGTGATAGCATCAAGACAGGCTTGGGTTAGGGTGACCTCAACCCATGGTGCTATCCCAGGAGTCTTATTCCCTTGCGATTGCTCACTAGGAATCTCCTCTTCAGGAATCTGATAGACAGGTTCCATGTCAGGTCCTTCACAAAGAAGATCAGTTTCATGAGAGCCCTTCATGTGCTCTAGCAGTTGCATGCCTCATCCCCTTCCCATGCGTGGACACTTATCCCTCGGTTGTGATGGTCCTTCGCCCCTTGGGTGCCATCTATAATCAAACATAACCACCCATTAGACTATGCATAAGCAACTCAATATGATCCTTATACACCTTCTCAATTTGACTAGGTTATGTTGTTGGCACAGGCATTCCTTTAAGTCTCTCAGAGTGTTAATTTATGGGTTAGAGCCATAAACAACAAAAGATGAGTTGAAGTTTACATGGTTGTTTTTGTAATTAACTAATTAATTAATTACACATATGTGTCAGCCCCCCACGACTGAGGGCATACCTCTAGTTGCTTAAAAGGGCAAGGATTGATCGAGGTGGACTCGCGATAGAATGTAGGTGCTTAGGGAAGAGTTGGGCAGAAAAAATTGGCAAAATCTCCCTCCAATTTGGATTCCAAATGATGAAAAATGAAAGCAAAATGGTCGTATATATAGGGGTTGGATGCTGCATCGACGGGGCTGCGTATACGTGGTCGTGTATATGCAGGGGTGTTCACCTGTTGACCAATGTTGACCAACCCAGAAAAATCCTGAAATGATGAATTTGAAACATCAAATTGGGGTAGTTGAAGTGTGTGAGAGGCCTAGTCATGGTTGAGGATAGGAGGAAGGTAATCAAGGCTCGAAAAAGAGTCAAAAATAGGAGATCATGACTCAAAAGAACTCCGCGAGGAAGAAATCGAGTGATGGGACCCTGAAAATAATCAACCATGAAATCCCAAGGATGGAAGCTTTAATAGTGGGACCAAGAATATGTAGGTGGGTCCTCCCCATAGCTGGAAATAGCCTTAGTAGCCCCTGCATACCCTTAACACTAGGGTATGTGGGCCCTGAGGTCAAGAAATGATGTTTGCTAGTTAAGACGCCTACCCAAGAGATCCCGTCAAGGCATGAGAAGGCCACAGAAATCATGACGAACTCACAAAACATAAAATGGATAGTGAGGTGAGTACAGAGAGAAATGGTGCAGAGAGAGATAAGAGAATGGGAATTCTGATTGTCGATCACATGAAACCCCATGTGCAGTTGTGGCTAAGTGAGTTGGTAGAACCATTCCCGAGTTCAGACCCAAAAACAACTACTTACAGTGACATCGCAATAATAGAAAAAGCCCTGACCATCCTTGAAGGAAGCAGGAATGCACCCACAGAGAACCACCACTCCAAAAAACTTGAGAGGAAGGAAGTGAAATGGGATGAAGTTAGAGGGGATGAAGGAAGTTCCATAACTAGTGTTTGTGGCTCGTGAGAGGCAGTCTAAGGGGTGTGCTTTGAATTCCCACATAGTGATGTTATGATGAATTCTATTTTTTTTTTCAGGGGAACCACACCATGCAAAGACCCATGCATGTTTGCATGCATTTGACCAAGGGGTGTGCTTTGAATCCTCATGTTTATTTGTTTTTTATTTTCTTTTTCAGTGAGGACCACACCATGCAAGGTTGAACTTCCCAGAAGCTTCCATGGAGCAAAGAACGTGGAGTGGTAGGAAATCTATAAGGACACACTNTAAGGGAATGGGTTGCATATTCTCAACAAAAGGAAAACCATGGAATGGGTGAATGGGTGGATGACGTGGACTCACTGCTGATTTTATGAGCTGAAAATAGAAGTAAAGTCCAAGGACAACCATGCAAGGGCAGGAGCCAGATAACGAGGTGGACTATTACATTACCCATTGTAATGAAAAATATCCACACTAGACGCCTGATGATAATGAGACAACGCATTAGCAATCATGTGAAAAGAAAACACACACAAAGAAATAGAAAATAATTAAAGAAAGGAAAAACTTAATAAGAACTGGAAAACACATGAAAAATGTTGAAAAACAAAAAAGTGTTAAAACAGAAAAGTGTAAAACAAAAAAGTACAAAATGGTGAGGGGTGTAGTGAAATGGATTAGCAGGGACGACGGTCTTCTCCATGATTGAGTGGAAATGAGGAGACACAAAAAATGGAGCATGGCTGACCAGGTGATGATGAGGTGGCATCCCTAGTTAGGTGTTGCCCATGGAAAGGTTTGAATTCCAAGGGCTCTTATTTGAAGCTGTCAGGGATTTGCAACTTCCCCCAATCACCATGGTCATCACCAATGGAGATTTTTTGATGAACCTCTTCCATTTTATCCATGCTTCCTATGTAGGTGCGTACACATCCCTCAGGTGGTTTCGTGCACAAGGTGCTACTATCAGGATCAGCTGTCAGCCACTGGGTTCCTGCTTGGTTAGTGGCTGCTACGTACAGGCATTGTTGAATAGGTGAGTCCTTAGTACACCGACTGCATGCTTGAATGGATATCCACTTAGCAGACCATAATTGCTGCACATAGTTACACCCTAAGTCACTATATACGATGCATGGAATGTGCTTCTTCTTGATCTTTCTAGAAGGATCATCCTTTGAAATTTCAAGGGAAAGATCTTGGAGTCTTAGTTTTGCATCCACCATGCTCAACTAGGCCCTTCCCATTATGATTGGGAATTCCCCTTTGCAATTTTCAACACTAATGACAAGGAAATTAATAGGATAGGACCACCCACAAACAGTGGTCACCACATCCTCCACCACTCCCAAGGGAAAAATGATGGACTATTCTACCAGTTTGAGCCTAATATTGCTCTTCTTTAACAGGGAAAGTTCCAATTCTTCTACATGTCATGAGAGATCAAATTGACTCCTAACCCTGAGTCTAGAAGAGCTTTACAAGGCTCATTTCCTGCCACCTAAAGATGGATGAGGGGACTTCCCAGATCAGTCAATTTCTGGGGAAGGTGACCTGCCTTTATCTAATCGGTCACGGCATGTATGAGCATGACCATTTGGACGTTGGAGTGTGGTGGGCTTGAAGGCTCCTCGAGTAGTGGAATAGTAGAGGTGGTTTGAGGTTCAGAGGCACCAGCCACTGGTGGGTGCAAGGGCGTGCGTACATGATTGGGCTAGAAGAAGGAACATTTCTATGGCTTGGCTTCTGATCCATTCGGCTGAGGAGCTGGTTGTATGTTGACAGCCCTCACAGCATTGTGTTGTTGTGGCTATGGTGGTATCTCTCCCTGCATCAATAGGGCAGGTGGCAACTGAGTGGAATGTTGTGGATGAGTGGCAAGAGAAGTGATGCAAGATAGAAGAGATGTGGGTTTTCCCCTTGGGTGATGGAGATTGAGGTCAAAAATACTCTAGGGGATGGTAATAACTTGGAAAGGCCACATGACTGGAAGAGTCCCTTGGAGAGACTGGTTGCTGAATGTAGTACCCATAGGGATTTGGTTGTTTGTAAGGGTACTGCTGCCTTGGAGGTGGCATCCCCCATGCTTGTGGGTGCTACCACTGCTGGAAGTATTCATAAGGTTGCGGTGGTGTTCCACTTGGATAATACCTATGCTGTTGTTGGTGGAACTGCCTGGGATTGCTTTGTGGGTAAGGCAACCTTTGGGGTGTTTATTGCCTCACCAAGCGAGGATTCAATGTGTACACCCTATACTTTTGGAGATGTGACACCACTGGACAACACCCCTTAGGATGTTTGTATTGGCATATGCCACACCCATCATCCTCCTCCATGTCAGAGTCTACAACCTATGCTGCTACAGTAACTTTGCCCTTACCCTTTTATTGGGCATGTTCAGCTTCCTTCTTCCTACGCTGATCGCGATCATTACCTTGTTCTCTAGACTCTTCTGCAATTTTTAGCACACTTTGGAATTTTTCATCCAAAGAGTCCCACATCTTATCAACCTTTGCCAATATTTTGGATGCAAACTTTTATAAAGGCAAGGTCTTTTGGTTCACTGCTACTTTCAATGGTGATTCCTCCTCCTTGTCACAAAATCAGACTTTCCTTTTTCTGAGGGAAGGATCCCAGTTGAATTCTTCTGCACTCTCCTTTTTTCTAAGTTCTCCTTCCTTCCTGGCCACCTATTCAATGAGGTGTTGCAATTGATGGGCCCTTAGCTCTGATAGTCATCCTTGGGCATACACGCCAAGGGTCTTTCGCATTTCAAAACAGAGCCCATCAATGATGTGGCAAAGCTATGCCCGCTGAGAGTAGCCATGACTAGGGCATCGGTGTAGCAATGAATAGTATCTGCTCATGGCTACATCCAAGAGTTCATGATTACCTTGTTTCCACCCTTGGATCTGACATCTCAGGTTTGCCACTCTAGAGTACGTTTGATACTTATCATTGAAAATTTCAAGCATCGTACTCCATCTTTTGATTGATTCCGGCTCCAAGGACCGATACTAGTTTTCGGCTTCCTTGATGAGTGTGC
The DNA here is from genome assembly GCA_015680685.1 of Gnetum montanum. Lineage (NCBI taxonomy): Eukaryota > Viridiplantae > Streptophyta > Gnetopsida > Gnetales > Gnetaceae > Gnetum > Gnetum montanum. The sequence continues at coordinate 175,962 of MNCI01003909.1, read as the reverse complement.
AAGGAAACAACTTTAGCCTTTTCCAATCATTGTCAATGTTCTGCAGGGTGTAGGCATCATGGAACACTTGTAGGTGAGTCTGCAAATCATAGTTGTATCCCCCTTCAAATCTGGGGATGTTGTTCATATCAACGCACTTGATTTGGCTATCCTTCATGTGCCTACTATTGATCTGAACTACCTCAGCGATCTGGAGCATGCTCCGAGTAGCCAACAACGGCTCATCCGAGTCATAGTCCTATTGAGGACCATAATGTCTGCGATAATTTCGGCTACCCCTCCTTTCATGCCAGTGAGCATCATGCGATTGATCACCCATTTCCTCACATTGTCCCTTTTGAAGCTTTTTACCACCGTCCTTTCGCTCCTTCCTACCCCGGTTACGATCAGAGCCTAAGCTGGATGAAGGTGTAGGAGAGCGAGAGGATGGAGAAGAAGGAGAGGTATCGCCATCGCTCTGGTGTCAATCTCCCTGTCTACCCTAATGATGACCTCAATCAACTTGCCCATCCTTGCTATGTGACCCTCCATCCCCTTGAGGATCTT
>MNCI01003909.1:159830-174897 GCA_015680685.1 Gnetum montanum | reverse complement strand
TTAACTATTGCTAGCATAAGTATTTGATCCCATCTTCCGAGCACGTCTTGAGCATCCCCTAATCACTATTGGGTTACCAGACATTAAGCGTCACTAGTTTACCAAGTGTTGGGTTTACGTTCGAGATGGTCGCACTTATGACCTTTATGAACTATAAAGGAACGATAGAAATTCAAATAACAATAACAGAAACTTAAGTAATTAACAAGTAATTAATAAAGCATAAACATATTAAACTACTGAATGCATAAAATGGCTAAGTCCAAATGCTGCAAGGAATGCTTGAAGAGTTCATCTTTATTACCGTCATGCCAATGGGCTCAGATACATCAACGCTCGAATGGAGAGCCGAGCACTTTTCTTACACCTACTGTAGGCACTTGGAAAATATTCTATCTCCTGCAAGAACAAATTGCAAGAGCTTTGTTACAACTAATTGAAAGGTACCTAAATGAGGCGGAAGGCCCTCTTATTTATAGGCCGAAATAGGATCCACGTAAACGGGGCCACATCGACTCATGGAAGGCTACGTTGACGGGGCCATGTCAGCCGCGTATACGTGGCCCCGTATACATGGCCTAGTCGATGCATTGACTAATGACACTTCATCAGTAACCTAGCAATGTTATATGTGTTTAGGATGTGCACAAGAATTGGGATTGGATACTTATGTTAGGGTAGTTGATTATTAATTAGTAATTAGATTATTTGAATTGGTTATAAATTGAGTTTGAACCTATTGTTAATCGTAGAACAATAAAATATAAAATAATAAAGATCATATGCCTCTTTGTGGACTAAACCATACATGACAAAGCTACCACTAGTTTAAGTGGGAAGACAGTGAAGTGCGATCAAGGCATAGTGATCTAGATGCCACAACTAGTTCCATCCACCGAATTCGATCGAATCATGCATGAATGCTTATGATTCGTATGGTTGGGTGTAGGGGTACCTTGCCGCTCATCATTGGGTAAACTAAAATTAACTTTAAGTTTAATAAGTCTTCTTCACAATTATTTTGTTTACAGTAAAGTTAAATGCTTTAGTAAAATCCACAAAGCAAATAAATGTTTTACCTTGTTTGCCCTTTGATTGTTAAATGCAATATTTGAGAGTAATTGGATGATCTAGTAGAAAGCTTCTTTTTGAATTTTAATTTGATTTGTCTATTTTCTTAGAAAATAGAACTTTACTAAGCAGCTACTACCTAGTCAAATCTAAATAATCTAGTTCCTTTCTAAAGTAAATAAAGATTTGAGGAATAAATCTAAGCAATCTAATTTTTTCTTTTATAAAAAATACATTTTCAAATGATCATTAAATGTTACACAAGATTGTAAATTACAAACGGGGTTTAAACAAGTTTAAAAAGTTTTATAAAGTACAAATTTCTTACATGAAATAAAAAGGATATGAATGCAAGAAGCATCGTAAATTCAAAATAAAAGAAGACTATTTAAGTTTAATTTTGTATTAATAAGTGGGACTATGCAGAGTAAGGGCGGCTACGTATAATAAGACCAAGTGAAATAGAAGGCATGGAACATTCAAGTAGTGTGGTCCATCAGTTCACAGAACCTATAATTACAGCCTTTTTTGAACGTTAATACCATGTTGCAGGTAATGATGCAGTTTAGTGGTCAACGGAAGCCAGAGCAGTGGAGTAGCTTTATTCCTAGCGAGACAGTATACGCTAGGCGATCGGATGACCACTAAAGTAAGATCCTAATCTATGACTATAAGCAAGGGTTGCGTTGCTGTGTTGTGTTCATCGAGGGATGAGATGGAGTGGGGAATGTAACGAGAGGGAATGAGGGAGTGAGTTAACGCTGGGAGATGAAGGCGCACAGAGGCTGCTTCATCTGCATGGTGAAGTTCAACGACTCGGTCATGTCAATGGGTGAAACCTCTTTCCACTGGAAAGTGCGAACGAGACGAGCCACGAATAAGTTCATGTGAAGCATCGCCAACGCCGTTCCCGGGCACATGCGTCGTCCCACGCTGAAGGGCATCATACGCAGCAGTCGCTTCTTTTCTGATGATGCCGTTTCATCTTTATCTTTATCTTCATCCCACCCAGTCTTAGCACCACCATTACCGCGCATAAACCTCTCGGGCCGGAACTCCTGCGGGGCCTCCCAAACGGCCGGATTCATGCCCAAGCCCTGCAAGTAGAAATTTACCTCCGTCTGCGCCGGCAGCCGGTACCCCGCCAAGTCCGTCTCCTCCGTCACGGAGTGGTTTAGCACAAACCGTCCAGGCGGGTTCCGCCGCAGCGTCTCCATGACCACCGCTTCCACGTACTGCAGCTTCCCCTGCCGGATCAACTCCTCCTCTTCCTTCTCCTCCTCGTCGTCGTCGTCGGCGTAGGCACCGGCCACCTCACAGTGCAGCCGCTGCTGGACCTCCGGCAGGCGTGTGATATGAGCGAGCGCCCACTCGAGCGTGGTGGCCGTGCCTTCGGTGGCAGTGACCAAGAACTCCGTGCACAGAACCTGCATGTGTGGCTCATCATCGTCCGCAACACCGGCTGCGGCTTCCCGCAGCGTCGCCGCGTACGACGGTGTCTGCGCGCGGAGCATGAGCGGCACCAAGGCCGCATAAAGCAGGAGCCGGATGCGCTCGGCCTGGCGCCGCTTCCACGGCAAAAGCGGCGTCAGGGGGTTGTCGTTGAGGGAGAACCCAGAGCGCAGCATCTGGTGGAGCGCCGCCATGAGCTCCTCCAGAACCGCATCGTCGTCCTTGCGGAGCACACCGAAGCACAGGGCCACCGCCATGCGCAACAAGGCCCGCCGCAGGTGCTCCCGCGGACGCACCTCGCCGGACACCGACCACGCCGACTCAAGGACGAGGTCGTGCACGAGGCGGTCCATAGCCCAGCGGCGCTCCCGGCGGAAGTGTCCGACGGACGCCGGCGACAGAATTCCAGACACGAGGTTGGCACGGAGCGTCCGCCAGAGCCGGCCGTAGCGGGCGGCGGTGATGGTTCGGCCGCCGTGGGTGAACAGGGCGCGGAAGCCGCGTGCGACGGGGCGGTCGGCGAAGGCTGCACCTTTGGATATGAGTGCCTCGTGAGCCAGCGCGGCGTCCGCCACGATTACGAGCGGCCCGCCCGGCAGCCACACCGTGAAGACTTCGCCTAAACTGCGGCGTGATCGGCGAACCACGTCCTCCAGCACAGAAGCGCCGTTCTTTCTGGTAGCGAGAAGATTGGACAGATGACCAAATATCGGCCACGCCGGCAACCCCGGCGGCAACTCCTTCCATTTGGCTGCGTTCCGCCTCCACCGAAACAGCAGCAGCAGCACCACCACCACCACTGCTACTGATGCCGTGGCCATCCCAATGCCCGAGAAGATTCAAACTGTTGGCAAGTAATAATGTGGGGCCAACTTAAATGCTATGCAGATGATGTAACACAATAACGCATCCGATAACGAAGCTGGAAAAATCCGCCTCTTGTAACCCTCCGACAACATGGATCACGTCACGTTGGCGCCAAAATGTTCAAAAAAACACTATGCTTATTGTCGTCTTCTAACAACGTAACGTCATTCCGTACGAACCTGGGCACATTTTTCCTATCAATTGGTAGAAGTTTTGTGTTAACCGCACATAATACGCTCCTTCCAAGATTGGAGACGTGGCCTCTTGACAGGCCATGGTATCTTTTCTTATATTTTAATTTAATGAATGACTGTGTTATCCAAAAGTATAAGTATTTTAATAAATGTCATTTAAATTGTTGGAACCTAAAATAATTGAAACATAGGTACACCTTAAGCTATATAGAATTTCTGTTTTTGGAGGATTGGATCTCAGTAAAGGAGATTATCCCTAGCACCCATAGAACCAGTTTTATTGCAACTTATGAGAGATGAGGCCCACAAATTCAAGGTTAGCACCAAATCAAAGAAGAAGAGGAGGCCAACAAGACTAGAGATGAGGTTAAAGAAAACCCAGCAAGAAATCAACTTGGGGACCCAAACAACCCTAAAAGGGGTATACAAAAAAAGGTCTACTAATAGATCATGAATATTCTCTCATGGAATTATAATGGATAAGGTAACCCCTACAAAAAAAGTACCTTGAAGGAATTGATGCAAGTTGGTAACTCTAATGTTATGTGCCTATATGAGACTAAGCTCCAAGCCACACAATGCCAAGTTTTAGAATGACAAGGATGGAATGTCATTTCTGTGGATTCCTATGGGAAGGCAAGGGGAGGATGGAGGGTGGTGTTGGCAACTATTTCTAAGATCCTAATGCACTTGGTTGAATCATCCTAGTGGAGCATCATCACCTTCATGCCTTCATAGAGACTGTGGCTAACAAACTTCTATGGGCCATAGGATCAAGATGCCAAATTGAACTAGCTACATAGGATTGCAAGACAAATCCTTTATAGAATAGCTTGGATCATGATTGGTGATTTCAATTAGCAACTATTCTTGTGGAAAAAGACTAGGGGAGTCTCAACCCTGCCCCTAGGCAGCCAAGAATCCTTGTTTCACTAGTTTAGGATTCACCACCAAAATTGACTATATCATTTGTAATTTTATTTGGTCTAGAGGAAGGGGAGGGGATTGAATGCATCTTGTTTGTTGAAAAAAGATAGCTAGCCAAAGCACTTTGAGGGCCTGGAGGCAATGAGGTTCTAGGACATGGTTCTCATGGGACACCAATCTTTCATTAACTACTTTTCACATGATGAGGCAAGGAGACATTTGGTAATGATCCTTAGAAGAAAATATACTCCATGGAAGGCCAATATTTAGGGCTTCCACCTTTGGTGAAATCTCTCATTGTTTGCTTAGCAGCTATCTCAAATGGGGCTTATGGGAGCCTAACTACAAGAAATCATGAAGCATAAATACACTTTGGTCCAAGAGTCGAACAATGTCTGGAAAGGCTACCTACCTAAGAAAATTAAATTTCTCTTATGGCTCATCATCCTAGGGGCACTGCCAATGTGGATACTACTCTAGAAGCATAGCCTCCCTATAAATAATACAGGTCCCCTTTGCCATAATGACATTAAAATCATGCATCACTTTGTGTTTCTTTGCCTACTTTTCAAAGCTATTTAGGCCATCTTTAGGATTATGCAATAGCTGCGTAGGGACTCTCCTACTAGAGCTATGCTCTAGATGCTTTAGCAAGCAAGGAATGAACATGTCTTTCAAGTATGCCTCTTCCATTGCCTACCCATATTACAATTTGTCCATGCTTTAAAAAGATGCCATAGCTGCCATGAGGGTTACACCCACATTTAAGCTTGACTGTGAAAGCTTTAGGAATAACTAGCTTCTATGGGGATTGGTGATTTGGATGGAGTGGGAAGACCTTCTTTCCCTCCTCACTAAAAACCTAGATCTTGCAAATGCATCCTTCTTACATTAGAGGCAAGACACCACTACTTTTTAGGATGCCTACATTTGACTTACCAAAGTATCCATCACTAATAATCTTGGTATCCTAACTGTGGGGGAGACAGTGCTATCCTCAAGATAAGAGCTCCAAGATGCTAAGAGTTTCTTCCCTAAACTGGTCCTAAAAATTGGAAGTAGCTAAGTCTCCAAGTCAATCCTACCTTTTCTTTGGTAGGATGCTACAAAGGTTGTGGAACATTTCTTCATCCAATTGGATAACATTTGGAAGCTTCATGGGGTGCACTTCCCCTTCCTCCACTACATGTAGCTTGTCTAGTTAGCTAATCTTTCAAAATTTTTCCTCACTACACTTCACCAAGGAAGAATGGGATGCCACTCTAGCCTAATCCTACCCTTATAGAAAGTAACACAGCTTGTGGAGCTCCTACTGATAAAGTCCACTTTTATCACCATGACATTTACTAGACATAGGCCATTATAAGAGGGAGAGTCCTTCTCTACACAAGCCATCTTAGAGGAAAGAGAGGAGCTAATGAGTATGGGGAAAGGTTTAGATTGGCAAGGCTCCACCATAAATTGGCCCTCATCCTTGTAGGAGTAGATCTAGATCACTAAGAATCATATTGGTTAAGAGCTACAACAAAATTTTGAAGATGACCTTCATAGGCTAACTATTGAAATATCAATAGAAGAAATCATCATAAGATTTGGAACATCTATAGAAAAAACCTTAGTAGAATCATTAGCATTAGTAGAAGAAACCTTAGTAGCATTTACAATAGCTTGTTGTTGATGTGATTGCATTGCCTTTTTACATAGGATAAAAGGACATGATTCAAGCATGTTACCCTCATGATGACAATAGTAACATGACTTTGGAAGATTTTAATAAAAAACCTTGTGTGCATAATCAATTCTACCAACACACAGAAGAATTTCTTGCTTAAGCAAATTAAGATCCACTTCAATCATATATCATATTCTACAAGAAAACCATTAGTTTCAATTAGTGTTTTAGAATTCTTGATTGGCCTAATACGAGAGATAATATCCCTTTCATATTTTTCAAAAATTAATGAAATATTTGTTAATTCAATGAAATAAGAAATCTTTCAGAATTCAAGAGATGCTGGATTAAAAGAGGGATTTCACTTTCAAATAATTAATAAAGCATGATGGTAATTAAAAACATCAATATCAAGGGCCTTAGAAACCATATTCAAATCACCAAATTCTAACAGTAAAAACTAAATTTAACAAATAATGAGCATGGATGGCATTGAAATCTCAATCTTTCCAAACTAAATTTAAATGATTCAAAAAACTTAAGAAATAAGTAAATAACAAAGAATTTACATAAAAACATACCTTATAGAAATTTCCTGAGTAATAGATTCATATAAGTCATCAAGTAATTCGTAGAAAGGCAAAGAAGTAGTGGTTTCACCTAAAGGATCACTAATTGAATTTGGCAACATTGCACTTAATGCTAGATCACTTACTACCTTAAATCAATGTAGAAACCCTAGCTATAGAAATCCTCACTATCAAGACACTCAAAGTCTTAGATCAATGTAGAAACCCTCGCTACTAGAACACTAAAAGCTTCAACAAATTATGATACTACTTGATGCCAAAATTTAATTTTTCTTATAATTAAAAATAGATAATGTTAAGTGTTCTATGGCAAAAATTGTAGTAGTTATTATAAAGAAATTAATATTTTTCTATCTTAATCTTCTAATGGTAAAACCTAAATAACTCATTCAACATTAGCATGAATAATTCTTTTCATGTGTACATGCAATGTTAATAATAAAAGTAAATTTCATCTATTTTAAATAAAATAGACTATTTTAAGAATAAAAGCAATAATTTATCTACAATTTAGTCTTTTTAATGTTTATTCAACCCTTTCTACTAGTTGCTATCTTTTCATGTAGATCTTCAACTGTTGTTTTGCCTTTCTTATTTATTTTTGGTTTTCTTGTATCTTCTATTTTTGAATCGCATTCATATACTATTGAATCTTAACAAACATTCTTATCTTCAAGACTTTATGGATTAAGCTATTATACTCTCTAAAGGAATGGTTTTGTTTGAGAAATTTTCTATCTCATACCATTTAATAGATACCACTTTTACTTTTCCATTACTATCATTTCTTATCTCTTAATAACAACCAAGTTATTTGATATCTATTTCATTCCTTGGAAAAACTAGCAACATCATTCCCACTCTAACGTTACTATATGAGTTGAAAGATATTTTTGTAATGTTACTATATGAGTTGAAAGATATTTTAGTCTTATTTTTCTTTTGTTCCACTTATGGATCTTCTTCCTCTTCATGATATTTCAAATTTTTCCCTAAGTATTTACCCACATATGTGTCTTCATCCTATTCATGATATTCTATATTTTGCATAAGTGTTGTAATTGTTGATTGAGCCTATTGTGTTTTGGGCTAGGAACTATGTTTGGATTTTGAAGAGAATTGTAGTAAATGTCAAAATTAAACTAGATGTGAAAAAATACATATAATATTCAATACTTTTTTCCCAAATAAGTTTATCTCCATTTTGTAGATGCTACATGATGGCTTCATCTATAAATTAATGTATGCTTGAATGCTCTCCTTAATGTTATCCAAATTTTTGTTGATAATCTTTGTTCATGATAGTACTAGATGATCATCAACTGGTAAACATAATTGTTCATCTATACATGTTCCCCATTCTACTAGCTTGGGCCATTCCTTATTTCTTATATTTCTTTTCCATGATATAACAAGTATTCTCTCTTCCATAGTGAATCAAATTTAACAAGCATTTTGAATTCCTACTAAATTCCTAATAGGATTTAACATATAGCTAGTTAAGTAGCTTTGGAAGTCATAAATCCATTCTATGAAATATGGAGAGTAATTTTGTGTTATGTTAAGTTCACCATTTTATACATGTCCATAAGCTATGGTAAAATAAAGATATTAATTTTTTCTTATTATTTTAGATACTTGGCTGAAGCTTGCATCTATCTCTTCATGTTTATGGTCAACTGGAAGGAACCCTAGTTTAATCACACTAAAGACTTTTCTATTTATAAGCAATGACAAAAATAAGAATACATATTGTTCTTGTTATCTCATTTCTAGTTAGTCATCTATAGAAACAAAGTACTTGACAAAGACATGCATTTTACTTTCACCTTTGTCTTCTTTCTAATCTTCATATTAATTTTCATAGTGTTAATCATTATTGGATTATCAAGTAGAGCACAACTAGCAATAGAGTGATGCTCCTATCTAGAAATACAAGTTCCTAGTCTTTAAGTAAGCTTTGTTTCTAAATCTTAAAAGCATTTAGCTAGCCATGTAATGATGACTTTAGATTCCATTTATACAGAGAATGGTAAAAAATGCTCAAAGCTTGTATTTTCCATCCCATAAACTAGTATACATATGAAATAAAACTAGAATCTATTTTTTCTAGATGCACCCTTTGGTAGCATTAGAAGCCTCAACATAGATGTCTTTATTTTGTCTATCTTATCATGGATAATACTTAAGTACAAGTCTTGATGCATGGTGTCTAAATTTCAATGAGTATAGTAGGCATGTCTATAATTTATAACATTGTATTTGTAATTTTACTTTCTCTATTTGATCATATGTTGACTTTCTTTAATATTATAGATTTTGGCATGTGCAACAAATAGTGAAATCATGCATCTTTATGAAAACAACATTTAAAAAATGCTTAGTTACAAATTGAACATCAAGCTTTTATTCATAATTAAGAATTCCTTTACTTTTAATTTAGAATTCACATATTCTTCTATAAGAATTACTTGATTCATTATCATTAGTAATGAATTACATGTGATGAATTTTCATTCTTGTTGATTTATTGTGATAGATTTGAAGAATGATTAACTAGGTTCTCAATGAGTTGTTTACTGATATAAATAATTGCTAGTTTTATGTGCCCTTGGTTTTATTATTTCATAGTTTTCATAATATATTGTCAAATTTCCCTTTTGAAAGCTATTCATATGATTGTAAAATGTGTTATTTGAAATGCTATGGATCATCCTCCAAGATGTTTTACATAACTGTTTACCATAAATTATCAATGTATCTTTGAAAACAAGTATACTTATAATTCATGAGGAGTGAAGGATCTTATACTATTGGCATTCATATTTCTCATCATTCGTTTACAGTACCTAGCTCCTTTTGTGTGATTTACTTAAGATAGCATTTGTTATATAAAATTATTTGAATAATATAGAAGATCTAGAGGATATTGCAAGTGTTGTTGTAGGAATCATCATAATAATGAAATCTGATAAAACCTAACACAAAATTGAGCCAAGAAATCTTGTGGCCACCTAATGGTCTAGAGAAGCTAAACTTTCAAATCATCTTCCTCTAATTAAAAGGGGACTTGGAAATCAAAGGATGAAAACCTAATAATTCAAGCCAAATGTTTTGCCAACATTAGAAAATTAAAAGCTAAAGATGCAAGCACATGAAATAGCCAGATATAGCATGTGGCTAGCCAATAAAAGAGGAAAAGATATAATTGGTTCAAAATGTTAAACCAAGGGTAAATGAAAAATGCAAAAACTAGATCCACAAAGAATCTAGATAATGCTAAAGATAGAGAAATCCCAAAGGCAAAAGAACCATATTACAATGGAAAAAGAGGGAACCTATAATTAGACATTCCAAGATATATACTAGGGATTGGAGGCTATCTAACAAGGAGTTGTGTTACCCTATTCTTCCTCAGTGTGTACACTTGATGTAGACCTAATAGGAAAAATAATGGATCCAATAGTTGACAAAGTAGAGGGAAGAATTAGATTGGTGTATTGACTTGATTTTGAGTGATTTCTCCATATGTTAGGACAACATGAAGGGGATACAATGCATCAACAAGGAAGAGAGAAAGAGAAAAAGAGAGGGTAGTTATTATATGGAGAGAATGTGTCTTTGGAAAGAGATTTCCAAATTTTCAAATGCAAATAATGCTAACTATGCTAAGTAGTAAATATAATTGGTTGTTTCACCTCCAAAACTTCGAATTGGTTGATATGGAGGTTAAAGGATGTTGTTACACCTAGAGCAATAGATGGAAAGGAGGGAAACAAGTAATGCCAGAGATTGATAATGTCTGGGCTAGTTTGGAACTACTCCTTACATATGATATTCATGTCATTGAACTTGAAAGAAGGGCCTTTGATCATAGAGCGTTCTTTGCTCCATCTGTATGCTTGAAAAGTTGGGGCCAAGACCTTTTAGATAAGAAAGTCATGGTTAAACAAATCTTGGCTTGTCCACCTCATTTTAGATATTTGAAAGGGATACCCGTCACAAACGGATCGTAGAGATTTCCTTAAAAAAAGACTTAATGCCCTCAAAAATAGGTTATAGGAATGATAGAAGAGAAACAAATATGTTGTCAAAGAGCATCATGCTTGCTTGAAAGAAAAACTGATAAAGATCTAGGGTAGCTAGGAGTTGGGGCAATTCTTAGAGATGAGGAAGAACATGATCTTCTCCTCTAACTATAGTAACTCCTAGAGGAAGAAGAGCAATGCTAGAAAGAATAGGCATGGATAAGATGGCTATGAAATGGAGACATGGATACTAAGTTCTGCTTTGCTATAGCTAAAGTAAACAAGAAAGCTAAAAGAATCCATTACATCATGTAAGGGGAAAACACAGTGCATGATGAGTAGGCCATAGTCCATGCCATGCAACAATACTAGTCTAGCATTTGATCCATCCACATCTAGAGGGTCATTCAAGCTCATGAAAATAAAAGGATAATTGCACCTATAACCAAGTAAGATATTTTTGGGGTTCTAAGATCTATGAGAGTTGATGAGGCCCCAAGGTTGGATGAATGGTCAATGGAATTTTTCAAACACTTCTTCAACATTCTTGGTGACAACATTATTGATGCTTGCAATCTCATGCTCGAGATGGGGACATGTTATGCATGAAATAAATTGCTCCCAAATTATGCTAATACTAAAAATTGCAAATCCCACTAAACTAGATCACTTCAAACAAATAAGGACCTATAATATGCCACTTAGATTGTTCACAAAGATCCCTATTGCTACACTACAATCATTCATGCCCTTCTTGGTTGGCTTTTAGCAAACCAGATTTATCAAGAGTAGGTACATTCAAGACCAAATTCTATTACTACAAGAAATCATGAAGTCTATATAGAAGGTGAAATTTCCATGTATGTGGATCAAACTTGATATTGCTAAGACCTATGATATGGTGTATTGGGGCCCACTTAAAGACATTATGTTGGGAAAAGGGATCCACCCAAAGTTTGTTGATCTATGCATTAACCTTTAGGCTTCAAGGGCTTACTTTTTTGTTATTAATGAATGTCTTTGGGGATTTTCGTTCCTCCATAGGGATTTACACCAATGAGACTCCCTTTCCTAGTATCTCTTTATCATCACTATGGATACTATAAAGACATATTGTAACGTTGAAGGTGTTTGCAATCTAAGGATTAAAAGGATCACATGTATTGCTAAACACTATGCAAATGATATGATTCTAGTCATATGGGTAGTAGTTCCATAGGTTGAAGTGGTATTCAAAGTCCTCTAGAAAATGTCCAAAGAGATTAGGTTCACTATTAATTAGGAAAAATCCATGGCTCATTTCTTTTGCACTAACACAGTGGTGAAAGGAAGGATGTGTAGGATGCTGGCGAATCTTGCAGGGGTCCTTGAAAGACTCATATCTATGAGTACCCATATTTGCATGGAATTGCAAGATGACTTGGACTAGGCTGATATAGAGAATTCAAATAAGAGTGTAGCATTGGACCTCTAGATTCCTGAGTAAGAAGGGGAGAATAATATTGGCTTCCTCTATCCTATTAGCAATGGAAAAATTCACAACTTTGATTACAACCCCTTCTAAAGGATTCACCACCAAAATTGACTAGATCATTTGTAATTTTATTTGGTCTAGAGGAAGGGGAGGGGATTAAATGCATCTTGTTTGTTGAAAAATGATGGCTGGCCAAAGCACTTTGAGGGCTTGGAGGCANGAAAGACTCATATCTATGAGTACCCATATTTGCATGGAATTGCAAGATGACTTGGACTAGGCTGATATAGAGAATTCAAATAAGAGTGTAGCATTGGACCTCTAGATTCCTGAGTAAGAAGGGGAGAATAATATTGGCTTCCTCTATCCTATTAGCAATGGAAAAATTCACAACTTTGATTACAACCCCTTCTAAAGGATTCACCACCAAAATTGACTAGATCATTTGTAATTTTATTTGGTCTAGAGGAAGGGGAGGGGATTAAATGCATCTTGTTTGTTGAAAAATGATGGCTGGCCAAAGCACTTTGAGGGCTTGGAGGCAATGAGATTCTAGGACATGGTTCTCATGGGACACCAATCTTTCATTAACTACTTTTCACATGATGAGGCAAGGAGACATTTGGTAATGATCCTTAGAAGAAAATATACTCCATGGAAGGCCAATATTTAGGGCTTCCACCTTTGGTGAAATCTCTCATTGTTTGCTTAGCAGCTATCTCAAATGGGGCTTATGGGAGCCTAACTACAAGAAATCATGAAGCATAAATACACTTTGGTCCAAGAGTTGAACAATTTCTGGAAAGGCTACCTACCTAAGAAAATTAAATTTCTCTTATGGCTCATCATCCTAGGGGCACTGCCAATGTGGATACTACTCTAGAAGCATAGCCTCCCTATAAATAATACAGGTCCCCTTTGCCATAATGACATTAAAATCATGCATCACTTTGTGTTTCTTTGCCTACTTTTCAAAGCTATTTAGGCCATCTTTAGGATTATGCAATAGCTGCGTAGGGACTCTCCTACTAGAGTTATGCTCTAGATGCTTTAGCAAGCAAGGAATGAACATGCCTTTAAAGTATGCCTCTTCCATTGCCTACCCATATTGCAATTTGTCCATGCTTTAAAAAGATGCCATATCTGCCATGAGGGTTACACCCACATTTAAGCTTGACTGTGAAAGCTTTAGGAATAACTAGCTTCTATGGGGATTGGTGGTGTGGATGGAGTGGGAATACCTTCTTTCCCTCCTCACTAAAAACCTAGATCTTGAAACTGCATCCTTCTTGCATTGGAGGCAAGAAACCATTACCTTTTAGGATGTCTATATTTGACTTACCAAAGTAGCCATCACTAATAATCTTGGTATCCTAACCGTGGGGGAGACAGTGCTATCCTCAAGATAAGAGCTCCAAGATGCTAAGAGTTTCTTCCCTAAACTGGTCCTAAAAATTGGAAGTAGCTAAGTCTCCAAGTCAATCCTACCTCTGCTTTGGTAGGATGCTACAAAGGTTGTGGAACATTTCTTCATCCAATTGGATAACATTTGGAAGCTTCATGGGGTAAACTTCTCCTTCCTCCACTACATGTAGCTTGTCTAGTTAGCTAATCTTTCAAAATTTTTCCTCACTACACTTCACCAAGGAAGAATGGGATGTCACTCTAGCCTAATCCTACCCTTATAGAAAGCAACACAGCTTGTGGAGCTACTACTGATAAAGCCCACTTTTATCACCATGAAATTTACTAGACATAGGCCATTACAAGAGGGAGAGTCCTTCTCTACACAAGCCATCTTAGAGAAAAGAGAGGAGCTAATGAGTATGGGGAATGGTTTAGATTGGCAAGGCTCCACCATAAATTGGCCCTCATCCTTGTAGGAGTAGATCTAGATCACTAAGAATCATATTGATTAAGAGCTATAACAAGATTTTGAAGATGACCTTCATAGGATCATTACTAAGGTTGAAGCTAGAGTTAGGATAGAGGAACAAGCCTAATGAAAAGCCATGTTGTAGAGATGAAAAGAGGAGGCCAAGGCTAAGCGATGGGAGGAAGAACAACAACTCAAAGAGGTAGCTGCAAGGAAGAAACATCAAAAGGAGCTACAAGACACTAAGTTTAGAAGTGAGATGGAGGACTAGCTCTAAGAACAAATTAGAAAGGATGTATGATGGGAGGAGCAGGATTGGCTCTATAGAAAGAAAGAGAAGAAAGAGTAGCATGTCATAGCCCTTTTGTAAGAACAAAAAACTAAAGGAAACTAGGATGCTACACATGAATCCAATACTTGGCAATGGTTTCACATGGGAAGATGCTCATACATAGTCATGGGAATAAATTGCAATGTATCATGGGTTAGGATGAAGAGATGAATTAGGAATACTTTTGCTAAGTTCCACCTTGATAAGGCCATCAATGAATCTATGAAAAAGTAATGTGAAGGGCAGTATAAGGAATTTTAAGAGGCTATAGCATTTGTTACCTCAAAACACTATCTAGTGATCCTAGATGTGGTACATGCTTACGAACAAGTGTAGTGCCCCTATACTAGGTTTCCAGGATCCATCAAATGGTCATAAGGATAGAGGGGATTTCTCAATGTGAGTGTTGAGTTTCATGGGATATGGCTTTGAACATAGCATTGCAGATAGCCCAGTGATGGGATGGATTTTTGTCTTTAGGGCAAGCACCTGTTGTTTGCTATCTCGTTCTTCATGGGGGGAAGTGTGCCTTTCTTTTTACTACAAGGGATTCCTCTCCTCCTCACTTTGGGGCTTCTAACCCTT
>MNCI01003909.1:132056-159450 GCA_015680685.1 Gnetum montanum | reverse complement strand
TTATTTTTGGAGGGTGCCAGACCCTACAAAATAAATATGTTAAAAAAATTATATTTAGAGTAAAATAGTAGAGAAGTAGAGGAGAAACTCCAAAACAACAAAAAGAAAAGGCCCAACAATTTTGGAGATGCCTTTTTAGGTTCTCATCCTTATAACCAATCCTAAAAAATATCCCCTCTAGGGTAGGAAAAGGATCAAATATTGCCCTTACTCAGAAGCACCCAAATAAGTTTTCCCTTTCTACTAAAGGCTTCCTATTTATAAAAAAGAAAACTACAAAGATAAATATTTAGGAATTTAGTTGAAGCATGAACTACTGAATGATGTTATTGAAACTAATAAAGGAGAAAATTAGCTAGAGAATCTTTGTGAAAAACCACATTATATCAAAAATTCTAGATGGCATAAAGAATAAGAGGATGAAACTAATGCCAACTATGAAGTAGAAATCCTTGAAGTTGAGGAGTATCATCAAATAAAAATTTATCTAATCTTGGTTGAAAACCATGTAAATACCTACTACACCAAGTTCAAAAGCTATGAGTAAGAGGAAAATTAAAAAAAAAAAAAACAATGGATGAATTTATCTTCTATGTTGCAAAAATGACATATTGAGTCATGAACTTTCAATTGAGAGCATCAAATACTAATAGGCAAACCTTGATGAATCAAGTACCACAAAAAATGTCTAATTTTTAAAGTAGTATCATTCTATATCTTCCAAATTCACTACTTCCATAACTTTACATTATGATTAACTTTTCAAAAACTTGGCCAAATATTAGTATTAGAACTAATAAGAGTACATACAATATTGGGCTAATATGAAAAACTATGATGGTCATTAATCCAAGAAAAATCAAGAAAACCATTATAAGACTCTTGACTAGCTACACTTCTATCCAAACTATCCAATAGATCAAAAAATGTAGACTTTTTATAAACATTAATGTCATAGAGACTTTAACACTCAGACTAAATAATCTAGTGATTATGTATACAAAGAGATGAAAGGGAGGAAATGCAAAACTTTTGTCATGTACTACAAAGGCATGGATGCTTAATAGCCCATGGTTTATCATTAATTGGAAGCCACTAAGGAGAAAGCTTATCAAGCATAGAGGTAGAAATAGTAATATTATTGAAGTTCAAAAAATCACTGATAAAACTCTAAGCCTTCCAAATATAATTTATGATAATAGAATCTGATATAGTAATGCCTTTTGGAAAAAGGATCCAATTAAAAAAATTAATATCTCTATAATAACCACTACCTCTAAGCTTACCCATATGAATGCACTTCTAGAAAAGAAGCTTTCATGGCTCTCTACCAGATAAGCATTGAACTACTCATGTAGCATATAAAATAATACCCTACGTATAATAATTCATCAATCCTAATCCACCATCCTCTTTGTAAAAATACAAATGTCTCATGTGACATGACAAAATCCTTTCCTGAAATGGTTGCTACTCCAAAGAAAATTTCTCTCAAGCTGAACATTTTGATGATATATAGAAATAATAGGAGCCCAACATGTAGAATAATACACATGAGTAGCTTGAATGATATGGCTACAAATAATAAACTTACTAGTCATTGAAAGCTTCTTCTCTTTCCACTTAGTAAGTTTTTGTTTATTTTTTTCACTATAACATTCCATAAAGGTTTTCAAGATCCACCAAAGGAAAAGAGAATGCCTAACAATTTGAAAACATTTAAATATTCTAAGAAATGTCAATATTTAGATAAAGCCCATTCTTGAACCTCATTATTGTAAAAGATAAAATATTTGAAAGAATTAATCTGAGAGCCTAAAAGTCTGCAATATTGATCAAAAAAATATAAAAGATGATTTGTAATAGCTTTGTCATTTTTTTAATAAAAAATGAGTCATCTACAAATTCCATATTTAATAAAATAGGAACATTATTTTTAATAAATATGCCTTGTAGCAAACTATGTTCATGATCATTCTATATAGCACGACATAAAAAATCTATAGCAAGGCTAAAGAGATAAGGAGCAAGAGGGAAACCTTGTCTAACTAAGTATTCAAGCTTGAAGCTCTTGGTAATGCTAAAATCTATGTCCTTAAGTGCATTAGCATTTGTAAAAATAATCTCCACCATCCTAATAAATTGTCATTACAATCATATTTACCAAGAAAATAAATAACAAATTTTTCATTTAATTCTATCATATTCTTTCACATAATTAAGCTAATAAAAAGCAATGTCTTGATTAGAATTCTTAGCCCACTACATATCTTTCCAAGCTACCACAACATTCTCTACAATATATCTATCTTTGACAAAGCTAGTTTACAGTAGAGTAATTAATTGAGAAATAATTTGTTTCAATCTTCTAATAAGACATTTAGTCAAAATTTTATAAATAGAATTTTGAAGAGTAATAGGTTGTCAATTACCAATGTGAGAAAGATCATCATTCTTATGAATTAGTTTGATAACTCTTCTATTCAACTCTTGAGCAAGAAAATGTTGTTCAATGGCTTTAATAAAAACACAATAAAGGTCCGTACCAATAACATCATAATCATTTCTAAAAAATTCAATTGGAATTTCATCAAAACTTGAAGTTTTAAAATTGGCCAAGCTAAACACTACATCTTTAATTTTAGTAAGAGAGATATCTTGTTCAAGAAAACGGTTGTGATTACCATGAAAAATATTAGGTAAATGATCATATTTAGAGAGAAAATTTGAATGATCAAAATCATTTGAAATAAATACATGTTAAAAACATCTTTCAATAAAACCATTGATTAGAAGAGGATCAAAACTAATTTGGCCATTAACTTCCATGAAGTCAATAATAGGAAAATTATCTTTATCTTTTAAGAAGTTTAAAACTTATTTGCATGGTTCTCCCTCTGGTTTGAACTAGATGAGATGACTCTTAATGAGAGCACTCTTAGCATCATGCATATCCCATTTTTCTTGACTAATTGAACATAAGCAAGGCGTTGTTGAAGATTAATATTAAAGGGCTCATTATGTAAAGTGATATTCATCTTTTGAATTTCATCATAGATTTTTTTCTTAGTCTAACTTTTTATTTTAACATATTGCTTACCTAATCAATGGGTAAAATTACAAACATGATGTATAGTAGTCACTAATCAATTCAACTTGATTTATCAAGGGGTCTCATTTCTACATTCAAGAGAGACATCAAAACACCATTTCATATGAAAAATCTCATAACATTGTGAAACACCAAGAAATTTTGGCTATGGCATCTCCATGGAAAATTTGTCTAAGTGTCAAAATGATGATACTTTTCATAAATTTTTGTAAGTTTTGGGACTATGCTCTCCACTACACCAAAGAGTAGTTAGCCTAGTGGAGAGTGTAGTTAACTCAAAAACTCATTTTTTTGAAAATTTGGTTAAGTGTCAAAAAGATGACACTTTTTGTAGATTCTTCTAAGTGTTGGGACTATGCTCTCCACCACTGAGACTACACTCTAGAGTGTAGTTAGCATGAAATCACCAATTTTAACATATTTTTTTTAACTATCAAGACTACACTTGGGAGCCTAGTCAAGTGTAGATAGTTTGGAAGCTTAGTTTTTGAAAGATTTTTCTAAGTAGCAAGATTATGCTCTCCACTACTGAGACTACACTCTAGAGCGTAGTCAGTGTAGTGAGCACTAAAGCATAGTTTTTGCAAAAATTTTCTAATTGTTGGAACTATGCTCCTAACTATGCTCTAGAGTGTAGTTAGCTCATAAGTTAGATTTTGCAAGATTTTCTCTAAGTGTTATGACTACGCTCATCCCCAGTTGGGAGCTTAGTTAGCCTCCCCTAGGTCGTAGTCAGTACTTGGCCACATTTTGCTAGCCTTTTGCCCAATTTTTTCTAAGTTTGGGACTATGCTTTCACCTAGTCTACAGTGTAGTCAAGTGTAGATGAAAAGAATGACCTCCAAAGGCCTTCATAATGTAGCACCAACATTTGCATCAACTCCAGAACACCTCTAGTAGTAGCATTTGTCTTTTTTGCATCCTGTCTTTCCTCAAAATTGTAACTACACTCGACAACACTTCCCATAGTGGATAGTGCAGTCCTAGAGCATAGTCTCAAAAAGTTTCATTTTTTAGAATTTTTAAAGTACATTATGTCTCCTTGGAATGCACTCACACATGTAGTTGGTAGTGTAGTCATAGTTTTATGACCTTACAATGTTCGTCAGAGCACTGTAGAGCTTAACACCACAGAGTGTAGTTGGGGTCAACATAGTTCCAACTACCTCACAGCGTAGTCTTAACTACCACATAGCCATGTGTTGTATGATTTGCATTTTGGGCTAACCCTAGCCCTATAAATACCCTTGACCCCCAATGTTTTAGGGGTTGGCAGTTGGAATTTTCATTTGGCATTGAGCATTTTGACATTAAGCAATTAGCATTTTGTGCAAATGAGACCTAGACACATTAGTAGAGAGGAAAAATTGCATACTATCGTCCATTGTAGCCCCGTTGTAGAATTGCAGGATCCATAGCCCATAGTACACCATAGTAGCCAACCAAGTAGGCATGGACACCATAGTGAGTGCTAGAGTTCATAGCTCAACACCATCGAGACTATGACTACGCTCTCCACTATACCTATTGTACATTGTGTACCTTCTGAACCCTTTTTGAAGTTAACTACACTCTCGTTTGGGATGGTGTTCCATTTCTCTTTTCAGTTTCTTGTAGTTTTTAGCATTTTTCTTACATTTTTCATGTGTTGTCATGTTGTAACTACGCTCAGGCAACAGTCTTCATGGGTTGGCATCCTTGTTTTGGCTGAAATCCTTGACTATGCTCACCCCCATTCTATGACTACGCTCTACACTTAGCACCCTGAAACATCACTAAAACACTTGGTACTATTTCATGTCATTTGCATTTGCAGCTTAGCTAACCATGCCATTGCCAATTACATCTTCCATCCTGGTTACAACTAGCAAATTCCCCGTTCAATTGACAAGATCATTCAAGAAATCTCATCTCCACTTCTAGTAGGCCCTTGTGTGAGGATTGGGTTAGGTTGTGCATCTATTGATCCCTTGGTGATTCTAGCCATTGAAGTTTTCAGCCGTTATAGTTTTTGCTGCTAGAAGGAGGGCTAAGACATTTTCTTCTTAGTCTTTGTTGGTCATTGTATTGCACACTCTTTGCACCCCCATCAGTGTAGATTGGACCCCATTGTCGGTCCCCAAAGATCGCACTTAGCAATCCAAATTGCACCATTCTATTTTTTCTAAGTCTTCATTCCCTGAGCATAGAGAGTGTAGTTGGTGGAGAGTGTAGTTAGTGTGGAGAGTAGTTAGCTCTCAGTGTAGAGAGCTTAGCCTCCATACTTAGCCAATTTATGTAGTTTTAATACTTAGTCATTTTTGTATGGTTTTAACACTTAGTCATTTTCTTACATTTTCTAGACTTAGCCATTTTTCTACAATTTCTAGACTTAGCCATTTTTTTGCAAACAAAAACTCTCACAACTCAATTTGTGAACATGAACCTAGATCAACCTTTTACATCAGTGTTTAACATACTTGACACCTTCACTATTCACCCAAAGCATGCCAAGCTCAGCCATGGACAATACAGCTTTGCTTGTGCCAAGATCCAAGTAGGGTTACCTATGGATCACCTTGACATAGAGGAAAAGTAGGACTCTGAACAAGTGCACTAGGACAGATGAGAGTACATCCCTTCCTTTGTTGACATAATCCCACTCATAAATTCCTATCACTAGTTGTTGTCCTAACTCATCCATGTAATCAAGCATGATGTAGGGACCAACAACAAGGAAGCCTCACATGAGGAAGAAGATGAGTTTGAAGCCCACTTTGAATGTGAGAGCCCCCTTTACATCATCTTTCAAAAACCACTTCCTAGTTCGGTTCATCCATCCTTCATGAGATGGTAACCATGCTCACATAGCCATCTTTGCTAGCAACAACCATGCCTACCCAACCCTATGTTCACGCATGAGCCATCCCCATGGCCCAAATGACTCAGGCATCTTATGTCCTGCCTGTCTCATCAACACCCTCTATAGTGGCACAACCCACACACATGTGGTTGGCCCACCCCAACCATTGTGCCCATGGCACAGCCTATACAATAAGAATCTCACATGGTCCCACAACTTGCAACCAGGTCATGGACCACACAACCAGTATAGCAGGTAGCACAATTGACGTAGCTTGCTGCAACATCCTAGAGCTTCGATCAAGTGTTCTAGCTCATCCAAACCTTAATGGAGGAGTTCAACTAACTCAAAGTTGCCTCATCTGAAACCATCAAAGTGGTAGACTTTTACTAGGATGATCCTATAAGTCCTATGTTCCCACCCCTAACTTTGCCAACTATGGTCCTGGTACCTCAACTCACCAAGTATAGTGGAGAAGGAAACCCCAATGCATGCTTAGTGACCTTTAGGTCCAAATGCTTGCTACTACAAGCATGGCTACACATCATCGTGCACATCTTCTCCATGTCACTCACTGGAAAAGCCCTTGACTAGTACTGCATGCTACCTAGAGGCTCTATCTCTTCCCTAGAGGACCTCCTAAGCTAGTTTATGACATGCTTTAGATACAACTTGAAGCTTGAAGCAACCCTTGACCAACTCATGCAAATTAAGCAAGGGCCCCTAGAGCCTATGCCTAAGTTTATCCAATGCTGGAGCACCTTGTTACAAGAAATATGAGAGCCAATTATAGAGATGCACCTTTTGGCCATCTTCAAGGATGTATTTAATGACTTTATCAAGTTAAAACTATGCTACCTGGTCCCAAAGTCTCTTAGCCAAGCCTTTGCCCAAATGAAGGGCATAGAAGAGGTAGCACAAGCAAGAAATGACCCTGCCTATGTGGCCTACAGAAAATAGCATGAGCGAAAGCAAAATGCAATAGTGGCAATGGTAGTCAAAAATGCAAAAGCAACCAACTGCAAGCCCATGGCTAAGCAACCTAAATCACCAACACAAAAAGTTTCCAAGTTTTGCACCTAGGAAACCAACTCACCTACATCGGCAAAGGCCACAGTGCAAGTTGCTCTAAGGTCCAACTTTGAGCATAAGGACTGCTCAAAATATACCCTATTACCACTATGACCATCACAACTGCAAGAAAAACTACTAAAATCTTGGCTTATCCAACACAAATGAGTGTTAGAGGATTCCCACCAAAAACATGATAGGTACTATGACCTATTGAGGAATCCTACCTCAATAGTACCAAATAAGCCCTCAATCCCACAACACTTCAAGCTAGAACAATTTTTTCATTATCGCCAGATGTTTGGTCATAGCACAGACTTTTGTTGGGATTTCCAAGAAGATTTACAAAGAATGATAGAAAGGGGCTAGTTAGTGCTTGACATTGCAAACTAGTCTAATGCAGATGATGCCACCTACATCATCAACACCATTAGTGTGTGTGACAAGTTAGCACTAGTGCAGAAACCTTTTGTGATCATGTACCTCTAAGCAGTGTAAAGGTTCCCTTTTCCTCCACAAGCAAGAGATCCTCCTTTGTGATGAAAGTGCCACCTCAAGCACCTACAATACCCTTTGTGGTTAGGGTTCCATAGTATTCATTCACTAAGATGTTAAACTAGTAGCAACCATTCACTACAACGTTAAACTAGCATATTTCAAAAATGACTACTAAACTACCATTTGTTGTTAAGGTGCCATAATGAACTGGCCCACAACATTTTTCTACTAAGATGTCAAACTAGCATGCTACAACAACAACTGCTAAATAACCATTTGTCATAAGGGTTCCACAATACACTAGCCCCTCACCTACCTAAAGCTCAATAGTGGACAACGTATCGATCCCTTCTCCTCCAAGGGATAACCTTGCTGACAACATAGGTAGATCTACCAAATGGCAACATAAGTGGCCAAATGAGTGCCTCATAAACAAAATGGCTAGGAAAAAATAAGAGCAAAGAATGCTTGGTCCACTGAAGTTGCTCCCTATCCCTACAACCCCCATGGCCAAAGTAAAGGACACAGCCAGCAAAGAACAATTGAGCATTGAGGCTTTCAAATAGGCCAAGTAAACCAAGCCCAAGTTTCCTACATGAGAGATTCATCTATTAGGCTACATGGAGAAGCTCAAGGCCATCATAATAGTCCATGGCAAGGACTTCATAGATGTATTAACCTAGGTTAGGCAAGCGCTAAAGTAGAAGAACACAACACTGAGCTTGTATGACTTGGTCATGATCTCATCTACCCAATGGAAAGGAAATCCCTATAGATGAGAAAGCCATCTGTGTAGTGATGTTATCCCTAGCACCATAGGAGTTGAGCCCAACATCCCTAGAATTTCATGATGAGGCAATCAAGATCAACCCTGAGTGAGAGGAGGTCACCATAGTTCCAATGTTTATTACCATACATGTTGGGCAATGCATAATTTGTAGGGTGCATGTTGATGATGGTGCGACAACAAATGTAATAGCATACACTATTGTAGAAAAGCTAGGCCTCACAGATGAGATTAGGCCAACCAAATCTATGTGTCTAAAATCCTTCAATGGATCATGCATAACTATTAGGGGTACGATCAACATAGCCTTCGTGGCAGGGGAGTAGTTCCCCACCATCACAGAATTCATTATCATAGAGGAAATGCCAGGATTCAACTTGATCCGAGGTAGGTCTTAGCTAACCCAAGTACATGTCATCTCCTTTGCCATTCACCAATAAATCCACCTTTCATATAAAGGTGGTCAAGTTATCATCTACAGTGATAATGCCTCCCCTCTAGTTATCCACAACATATACATGGGACAAGTGTCGGAGGTGGAATTTCCTAATGATGCACCTACAGTAGATAATTCCACACTTAAGGCTAACACACTTGAACAAGTGGTATATCCCAGGCCCTACATGCCCCCTAATCCACACTAGATTAGGAAGCAACTACATAACCAAGGGATCCCCTTGGCCCAAAATGTGCTAGGCACTTACCTACCCTTTGCTGCCATGTGCCATACATTTTTGACTTTTTCTTGCATCACATTTTTTTATGCATTTACATTTAGCCTACTTGCTTAGATTACACATCATTTCATTTTTTTTACACATTTATTTGCTTTTTTTGTGCATTCATCCACTTAGCTTATGCATGAAAAACATAAAAACCCATAAAAATCATAAAATAAAAATTACAAAAATAATGGCATGGCTTGCTATGGCCTTAAACTAGCAAGACGTGGCTTGAAATGACCTTAAACTAGTAGCCTATGTGGCCTACCATGGCCTTAAACTAGCAACGCGTGGCTTGAAAAGGCCTAAAACTAATGCTTTCAATTTCAACATGTAGCTTGCCATGGTCCTAAACTAGTCATGCATGGTCCACCATGGCCTTAAACTAGCATTTGTCATCAACCATAGCCTTAAACTAGCATCCCTAGCTTTCCTTGATCCTTAAAATGACAACACATGGCCTGAAACGTCCCAAAACTAGCAACATCCATGGCTCAGAATGGCCTTAAACTATGGTTGCATTCCAGAAAAGCCTAAAACTATCACTTTTCACATTGCTTTCCTTTCACTTGTGCACATAAAATTTGTTAAAATAGGTGCCACTTGATGTTATTTTTTAAGTTAATTTTTACAAGATCTTGTAGGCACATAGCATGGCTATGCATGCATTATCGTACCTCACTAAAGCAAGGTAAGCACTCATTCACCATAATGCTAAAATTGGCATAGCAAGTCCACTAGAATTATAAACAGGCATAGATAGTCTACTATGACTATAGACTAGCACAAATAGTTTGTTATGACTATAAATTAGTACAACTCATCCTTGGGTCATGATGTTAAACTGGCATAACACACGTTTGCTATGACGCTAAATTGACATAGCTCATCCTTGGGTCATGACATTAAATTGGCATAACACATGTCTGATATGATGCTAAACTAGAACATGGTAGTCCATGAGGACTATAAACTTATACATTATAGTCTGCCAAGACCTGAAACTAGCATTTTCGTAATTTTCTAGAGCACTTGCCACTAGCACAACTTTTGGAATACTTGCAGCATCATTGCCTTAAATAGTTTCAGTCGCTTCTTGAGCACTTGTAATTGGTTCACCCTATGACACATTTATAACATCTTCACATTTGGCTTTTGATTTGCATTTCATGTTGTGTGATTTTCTTATCTTCTCAAAGTTGTGTTTGTAGGATGAAGCCCTGGAGGTGGTTATTTAGAAATGCATCTCATTGTAGCAACAAGTTGCCACATTACTTTGATGTGCATGATTAGACTAGTTAAGCCTCTTAAGAGTGCACATCCCCCTCATCCCATTATAGCCTACACACATCCATCCCACATTCAAATGCCCTCTTGCATTTTCCACGTTCCCCCACATAATCAAGATCATAAACCCCTCTGATGCATATGCACTATGATCATATGGCATTCTCTTCATGTCAACCATAGAATCCAAGGCAGACATAACACAACTCATCCCATGGGAAGCCTCTATTGGCTAGTTAAAGCCCAAGTGGATATAACACAAATCATCCCAAGGAGGAAACACCTATCCTATAGACATGATGTGGTTGCATCAAAGCAAAGCCCATTAGGTGAAACACACTCCACTTGATGGTAAACACCTTGTAGCTAACATTTAGCAATGTGTAGAACCAAATNACACTGGTGCCATGGTCATTTTCAGCCATGTTGACTCTACATTTGCATCATGGTACATTATTTTCATTTCATCTCCCTAGTGCATTGCCTACACCCTTTTCCTTTAGCATACCCCTACCCATAGCACTCTTGAGTATGGTGAAATGACACCCCATTAGGTATCGACAAGCAATGTTGGTGCCAAGTTTGCTATGGTGTTTTGTGTTCTTTGTCAATGTCTCTTGGGCCACTCCTCTAGATGTCAACAAAGAGGGGCCAATGAAACACCACAAAATTTTGGTTATGGCATCTCCACAATAAATTTTGGTAGGTGTTAGAATGATGACACTTTTCACAAATTTTTCTACGTGTTGGGACTATGCTCTCCACTACCAAGACTCACTCTAGAGTGTAGTCAGCATGGTAAAACTAGTTTTGGCATATTTTTTCTAATTGTTGGGACTACACTTGGGAGCATAGTCAAGTGTAGATAGTTTGGAAGCTTAGTTTTTGCAATATTTTTCTAAGTTCCAAGACTACACTCTATAGTGTAGTCAGCACTGAAGCATAGTTTTTGCAAATATTTTCTAATTGTTGGGACTATGCTCCTGACTACGCTCTAGAGCGTAGTCAATGTAGTTAGCTTAGAAGCCATATTTTGTAGGATTTTCTCCAAATGTTGTGACTACGCTCACCCCTAGTTGGAAGCATAGTTAGCACTTAGCCACATTTTACTAGTTTTTTGCCAAATTTTTTCTAAGTCTAGGACTACACTCTCACCTAGTTTAGAGTGTAGTCAAGTGTAGATGGCAAGAATGACCTCCAAGGCCTTTAGAATGTAGCACCATCATTTGCATCAGCTCCAACAAACCTCCAGTAGTAGCATTTATCTTTTTTGCATCCCCCTTTTTCCTAAAATTATAACTACGCTCAACAGCACTTCCCATAGTGGATAGCATAGTCTTGGAGCGTAGTCTCCAAAAGTTGCATCTTTTGGAATTTTCTCAAGTACATTGTGGTCTCCTTGGCACTGACACATGCAATTGGTAGCATAGTCATAGTCTCGTAGCCTTGCAAAGTTCATTAGAGCACCATAGAGCTTAACACCATAGAACGTAGTTGGGTTCAATGTAGTCCCAACTACCTACAAACGTAGTCTCAACTACCACACTATCATGTGTCACACGATCTACATTTTGGGCTAACCCTAGCACCATAAATGCCTCCAACATTTTGGGGGTTGAAAATTGGCATTGAATATTTTTGCATTTAGCACTTAGCATTTTGGGCAAACAAGACCCAAACACATCAATAGAGAGGAAAAGTTGCACACTGTGCTCCATCGTAGCCTTGTTGTAGCTTTATAGGACACCACAACCCATGGTACACTATGGCAACCAACCTGATAGGCATAGACACAATGACAAGCACCAGAGTTCATGGCCCAACAACACTGACACTGTGACTACACTCTCCACTACACCTATTATACATCGTGTACCTTCTAAACCCCTTTTGGAGTTAACTATGTTGTCGTTTGCAGCAATGTTCCATTTCTCTTCTAGTTTCTAGCATTTTTAAGCATTTTCTTTTCATTTTTTCACATTTTTTATGCATTTTTGTGGGTTTGCATCCTCATTTTGGTTGAAACCCTTAACTACACTCACCTCCATTTTGTGACTACGCTCTACGCTTAGCACTACAAAACATCGCTAGAATACTTATCATCATTTCATGTTATTTTCCTTTACATCTATGCTAACCATGCCACCCCTGGTTGCATTCGCTAGCTTAGTTGCAACTGGCAAAGTCTTTGTTTGATCAACAAGACCATATAGGGCACCATGTCTCCATTTGTAGTAGGCCCTCATGTGGGGGTGGGGTAAGGGTGTGTGTCCATTGATCCTTCAATGATTCCAGCCATCGATGTTTTTGGTTGTTACACGTTGAACTAGAGATTTGATAACAAATTCCAAATTAATAGAAATTCAAAAATGATATAAAAGAGTTGTAGCTTTGTGAACTATAACCTTTCCATCATAGAACCAAAAAGAATAATTGGAAAAATCAAATTAGTTAAGTCTTTCAATAATCTAAATATTACCTTCATGGAGGTTAGACTAGATAAATCAATCATCATGATGAACATTTGATTTAGTAGCATCAGATAAATAAAATTTTTCCTTAACATCACACTAAATAGAAAGTAATTTTATCATAAGAACTTTCAATCATATTAAAAACACCACAAAAAGCCAAGGAATGTTAGGTAAACTTTGGAGAAGAAATTGCCATAGAACAATTCTATCTACAAAAGTAGTAGGAGCTTAAATATTACAAATATCAAAATAACTTGAAGCACCTTGAAGAATAAGCCAAACTACAGAATTATCTTTGCCATGAGAGAGAATTTTTTTCAACCAAAAATTATTAACAATGAGAGTTGTACCATCTTGACAAATATTATGATTAGTAAATAATAATGTAAAATCATGAAGAATATTGTTATCATTCATGTCTAGTTTAAACTAAAAATCTTAATCTGTTGAATAAGAATAAAATTATGAAGTAAATGTTGTGTGTGAAGAAAAGCACTAGCAACTTTTGTCCAAAGTCTATTAGTAAGACCTCGAACATTCCATGAAAAGATTAACATAGGATCGAGGGAGAGGAGGCCCTTGCCCTATCAGTAGAATCAACATTCTCAAAAGAAATTATCTTCATATCTTGACCAATAGTTACAAAAAAATTATTATTAATTAAAATATCTTGAATATGTTGACCATTTAAATGATTTAGCATATATTCACCAATAGATATATTTAACATTTTTTGTTATGAAAAAATATTTGAAAACCATCTAAATAAATAATAGGATTTTGTGAAATGTTACTAGGATATATTTATTTCCCCTTAGTCATTGAAGAATTTTTTGAAACTAATTTCGTGAAAAAATTTTCTTGAAGATACATTCTATTGAAAAGTAGTAAAAACAAGATGTGGGCTAACTATTAAAACATCAATAGAAGAAATCATCACAAGATTTGAAACATCTATAGAAAAAACCTTAGTAGAATCTTTAACATTAGTAGAAGAAACCTTAGTAGCATTTATAGTAGCTTGTTGTTGATGTGCTTGTAGTTTTTGTTCATAGCATCAAAGGACATGAATCAAACATGTGATCTTCATGATGACAATAGTAACATGAATTTAGAAGATTTTAATAAACAACCTTGAGTGCATAATCAATTCTACTAGCATGTAGAAGAATTTCTCGCTTAAGCAAATTAAGATCCACTTCAATCATATATCAAAATTTGTGAAAACTAGTGGCTGAAATGAGTGTTTTAGAATGCTTAATTGGCCTAACATGAGAGATAATATCCCTTTCATATTTTTTAAAAATTAATGAAATATTTGGCAATTCAACAAAATAAGGAATCTTTTAGAATTCAAGAGATTTTGGATTAGAAGGATTTCACTTTTCAAATAATCAATAAAGCATGATGGTGATTGAAAATATTGATATCAAGGGCCTTAGAAACCATCTTCAAATCACCAAATTCTACTTGCAAAAAATGAATTTGACAAATAATGAGCATGGATGACATTCAAATCTTGATCTTTCCAAACTAAATTTAAATGATTCAAAAACATTGAGAAATGAATAAATAATCCAGAATTTGGACAAAAACATACTTTATAAAAATTTACTGAAATCATCAGGTAATTTGTAGAAAGGCAAAGATGTAGTGGTTTTACCTGAAGGATCACTAAGTGAATTTGGTAGCATTGTACTTAATGCCAAATCACTTATTGGCTCATATTAATGTAGAAACCCTTGTTATAGAAATCCTTACTATCAGAACACTCAAAGTCTCAGATCAATGCAAAAACCCTCATTGTTAGAACACTCAAAGCCTTAACAATTTTTGATATTTTGTTATTATGATACTACTTCATAATTCACTAACTTGATGCCACAATTTAATTTTTTTATAATTAAAAATCACTAATGTTAAGTGTTAGATGGCAAAGATTATAGAAGTTATTATGAAGCAATTAATATTTTTCTAGTTAAATCCTCTAAAGGTAAAATCTAAATAACTCATTCAACATTAACATGAATAATTCTTTTCATGTGTACATGCAATGTTAATAATAAAAGTAAATTTCATCTATTTTAAATAAAATAGAATATTTCAAAAATAAAAGCAATAATTTCTCTACAGTTTAGTTTTTTTAATGTTTATTCAACCCTTTTTACTAGTTGCTATCTTTTCATGTAGATCTTCAACTGTTGTTTTTCCTTTCTTATTTATTTTTGGTTTTCTTTTATCTTTTGTTTTTGAGTCTCATTCATATACTATTGAATCTTGACAAACATTCTTATCTTCTAGATTGTATGGATTAAGCTATTATCCTCTCTATAGTAATGGTTTTCTTGGAAATTTTTCTATGTCTCATACCATTTAACAAATACCACTTTTACTTTTTCATTACCATCATTTCTTATCTCTAAATAACAACCAAGTCATTTGATATCTTTTTCATTCATTGGACAAACTAGCAACATCATTTCCTCTCTAATGTTACTATATGGATTGAAAGATGTTTCTCTAATGTTACTATATGAATTGAAAGATATTTTAGCCTTATTTTTCCTTTGTTCCACTTATGCATCTTCTTCCTATTCATGATATTCTTCCAAGTGTTTCCTCATGTATGCATCTTTTTCCTCTTTGTGACATTCCACATTTTATCGAAGTGGTGCCCCACATATGTGTTTTCTTCCTCTTCATGATATTTCAAATTTTTTCCTAAATGTCACCCCACATATGTGTGTTCTTCCTCTTTATGATATTCCATATTTTGTGCAAGTGTTGTATTTGTTGATAGAGCCTATTGAGTTTTGGGCTAGAAAATATGTTTGGATTTTGAAGAGAATTGTACTAAATATTCAAATTAAACTAGATGTGACACAATACATTAATAATATTCAATACATTTCTTTAAAATAAGTTTATCTCCATTTTGTAGATGCTACATGATGGCTTCATAAAAAAATTAATGTACTCTTGAATGCTCTCCTTAATGTTATCGAAATTATTGTTGATAATCTTTGTTCATGGTAGTACTAGATGATCATCAATTGGGAAACATGGTTGTCCATCTATACATGTTCTCCATTCTACTAGTTGAAACATTTCTTGTTTCTTATATTTCTTTTCCATGATATAACAAGTATTCTCTCTTTTACATAGAACCAAATTTAAGGAACATTTTTAATTCCTACTAAATTGTTAGTAGGATTTAACATATAGTTAGTTAAGTAGCTTTTGAAGTGATAAAACCATTCTATGAAATATGGAGAGTAATTTTGCATAATGTTAAATCCACCAATTGACACATATCCATAAGCTATGGTAAAATAAAGATGTCAATTTTTTCTTATTATTTAGATACTTGACTGAAGCTTCCATCTACATCTTCATGTTTATTAATGTTAAAGACTTTTCTATTTATAAGCAATGATAGAAATAAGAGTACATGTTATTAGTATCCCATTTATAGTTATTCATTTATAGAAACAAAGTACTTGAAAAATACATGCATTTTACTTTCACCTTTGTCTTTTTTCTAATCTTCATATCAATCTTCATAGTGTTAATCATTATTGGATGATCAAGTAAAGCATAACTAGCAGTAGAGTGATGCTCCTATCTAGGAATCCAAGTTCCTAGTCTTCAAGTAAGCTCTATTTCTAAATCTTGAAAGCATTTTCCAGTGATGTAATGATGACTTTAGACCCCATTTATACAAAGAATGGTAAAAAATGCTCAAATCCTATAATTCCCATCCCATGAACTAGTATACATATGAAATAAAACTAAAATCTATCTCTTCTAGATACACACTTTGGTAGCATAAGAAGCCTCAACATAGATGTATTGCTTTTGTTTATCTTATCATGTATAATACTTAAGTACAAGTCTTGATGCATGGTATGTAAATTTCAATGACTATAGTAGGAATTTCTATAATTTTACAACATTTTATTTATAATTTTACTTTCTTTATATGATCATATGTTAAATTTCTTCAATAACCCAAATTTTGACATGTGTAACAAATAGTGAAATCATGCATCTTCATAAAAAAAACATTTAAAAAGTGCTTTGTGACAAATTGGACATCAAGCTTTTACTCATAATTAAAAATTCCTTTGAATTTAGGATTCACATATTCTTCTAGAATAATTACTTGATTCATTATCATTAGTAATGAATTACATGTGCTGATTTATCATTCTTGCTGATTTATTATGATAGATTTGGAGAATGATCAACTAGCTTCTCAATTTGTTGTTTAATAATATGAATAACTACTAGTTTATGCGCCCTTGATTTTATTGTTTCATAGTTTTCATAATATATTATCACATTTCCCTTTTGAAAGCTATTCATATGATTGTATAATGTGTTATCGGAAATGTTATGGATCATCCTCCAAGATGTTTTACATAACTCTTTATGATAAAATATCAATGTATCTTTGAAGACAAGATTAGTTACAATTGGTGAGGAGTGAAGATCTTACCTTATTGGTGCTTCCTATCATAATGGAAATATCTTGGTTGAGTACTATTGATGCCAAACTAGGAATTAGAGACTTATTCTTGGAAATATCCAAGGAAAATGAGCATGGGTAAATTGAGAAGAAAAAAAGATTCATGCATTCTGTATAGTGATGTAGGGTGTAACTACACACACAAAGTCTAGGTAATTAAGCAAAGGGCCATCACAATGTGCAAATATTGTGAAGAATCAATGTGTCTTTAAAATGCTTATACACAATAGCCATTAAGCAAGAAGGCATACACTGGTTGATAACTAATGAAAACTACAAATTGATAATGTGCATGGAACCCATAATAGCACTCACTAGCTATATTTTGAGGAGTTAGACATGATGAAGGAAATAAAAAAACTCTTCTTCTAAGCAATGCAAGTAAAAGTTGAGGAAGATATTAGCTTGGGGGAGTTTTTAATTTCAAAAGAACTTGTACCAGATCCAATAAAATTAAAGATGTTACCATATCACTAGAATATGTTTTCCTTCAAAATAGCAAGCTAGTAATAACTAAAGCCAAGTTGAAAAAGAACAAAATAAGAAGCTACTGGTAGTTGTAAATGAGTGGTCTACAACATTTGCATGGTCCTATGATGAAATCACTAGAATTGATCCACATATATGCTAACACCACACATACATTATTCTAACAATAGAGCTCAAGCACCAACCACAATGCAAGTTGAATCAAAATTCAAACAGGTTATAAAAAAGAAAAACTAAAAAGCTCCTAAGATTTGGATTCATTTATTCTATCATAGATAGTGAATCAGTAAGCTCATTAGTAATTATGCCAAAGAAAGGAGGCTATTAATTTGCATCAATTTCCAACTACACAACATGATAATATTTAAGGATCACCTTCCATTGTCATTTGTGAATCAGTTAGATACAATTACAAATCATAGGTAGTATAGTTTTTTAGATGATTATACTGACTAAACTAGATCCAAATTGCATTAATGGATCAAGAAAAAACCATATTCATGAGTCCCTAGGTAACTTTTGCATACAAGAAGATGTTCCTTGGCTTGTGTAATTTGCCTACTATGTTCCAATACCTAGTCCTAAGCATCTTTTAGAAGCATATAGCGAATGATGTTAAAGTATCTGTGGATGACTTCTTTACCTACGATTTTAACTTTGAACAAGTTTTATCTAGGTAAAGGATTTTTTTACCTAACATCATAGTTCCTAAATGTATATTTTTATTATACCCTTGGATTACATATATCTTACCATACTCCTTGGGATTAAACTTGCAATTTTGGCTAAGAGATCAATTACCAGCCTTGTCCAAGAGAGTTCTTCTCTATCATAGTAAAATAATTTTATCATCATAATAGTGAGGGAATGCCCTCTTAGTCACATTCTTTTGTTGGATTTTACTATACTAAATAAATAATTATCATTATAATGTTGGGATAAGAGAGGAAATATTTTATGAGAATTGTTATTTGTGAGAGTCTAAATACTTTCAAACTTAAACTTTATCCTTGGAAAACTAATTATCAATGAATAAATTTGAAATTTTATAATTTGAAAAATAGAAAAAATTCTCATAGCCAAATAAATNGCAAGAGGTTGCTAGTTTAAATCATAGTTGATAAAATATTTTCCACTAGAATAACCTTTTTGAATATAGAATCAAATACTATTTGTAAAATATTAGTTCTTTTTCCAAAAATTTTTAAAATAGATAACTATATTTCAAATTAAGATAATGTTACTTTTCAAAATAACATAATGAAACAAAACCAAACAATGTTACAAAACTGTGTATTACAAGCAATAATTTTTAAGATACACACATAAATAAGAGTTTTCTAGTTTGAGTTACACTTAGAGCATTATTATAGTTGAAACACCTCAAAGAAAATTTCAATTGTGAATAGGGAAGCCTTGTAATCAAGTTTTTATCATGTAAATTTGATTAGATTTAGGAGCAAAAAAAAATGCCTTGATTTCCCTTCAAAAAATTATATTGTAGCCCTATTTTTATCAAATTCATGGAATATTCTCAATTTGTAAAGTGTAAATCATCATATGGGGCATGAAAAACACCATGAATTATGCTAAAACAATGTAATTAGTATTCACAATGTCAAAAATGTTGGTATTCCTTGGGCATGACTCAAAAACGCTATAGTGAAAAATGCTACAGTTTTGGGCCATGAAAAGTCTTTAAAAATTTGTGTATAATATCTGAAAACTTGCCCAAGCTAAGTTAACATGGAAACAACAAATTGTGACCTACAAAACTAAGAATTAACATCATTTGAAGGACTTTTAGACCATTTGAAACTTCTCCAAACTAAAGACTTTTGGAGGAAGTAGTGATTTGAGAATCCATAGCCTTTCCCCTAGTATAGATTATTAGAATCATTGAGAACGTATTATAGTTAACATTTTAGAGTAGATCAATTGAGCTAGAATTATTTGAGATAATTGTAGGACACTCTTTGCCTTCCTATGCATCAAATCTCGAATGACAATTCCAAAGAAATATATGGAATCCTTGTATTCCATGCTATATATTCATTTTGATTTATACCTTCAAAACCTATATTTTATTTTATAACATTTTAATACAAAATTTGTAGGTTTTTTTGCCACATTTTTTTGCATATTTTCTGCAATACCTCTTGGTATGTTCTTAGATCTTGTGTTGGATTTTGTATTTATACATTTTTAGCCATTTTCATTTAGTAACAAACCCCTTAAGTCCTTAGGTGATCGACAAGACTACCTAAGGCACCTTAGATCCTTTTCAAGGTTCATGGATCTTGAGGGAAAACTGTTCTATGTAGATTAATTCAATTTCTAATGTCAAATTTTTCTATTACTATAACATCCTCCTATAATTCTTCTATTATATCATATTGGCAATATGTCTCGGGATATGAGGGGTGTGGTGATGGGGAAGGATGTTGGAACTCAAAATATATTTTAATGATAAATTTTCCTAAGACATGTAGAGTCAAGTAACTCCTTTCTATTAGTAATTGAGGGGCTCATCAAGTCTTTCTACTCTTAGCTCTCAAAGTCATACGTAAGGCTTTTTAAGTGGCCATCTAAAGTGGGCTCCTAAAACCTCCTTAAAAAGGTAGATCCAAATAGGACCATCTAATACTTAAAAGAGTATCAAAGCTAATGCTAGACCTAAAACAAGTTAATTAACTTAAGCTACTTAAGCAATAGCAAGAATATGAATAATATGAGTAGTAGTGTTTGTTCATAGGGAGGGGATAATATAACATATCTTCTTAGTTTTTAGCTACTAGTTAAAAAAAAACTCTAGGAAAGGTAATTTATTTAAATGATTCAAAAGTTGGGCTCAAAATTTGATATCGATAATCATAAAATGCACTAGTTAGGACAATAATATATAACATAACCAAAGGCATGAGTGAAAGAAAACCATATAAGATATAGATTGAAGCACATAAGTGCTTGGTTGATGTTATTTTTATTCATAATTGATGTGCCTCATGCTAGGTATAGTGATTTTTGAAACTTCAATAATGTTATTATTTCTACCTCTATGCTTGATAAGATTTCTTATTGTTGGCTTTCCATTAAAATGAACCATGGGCTATTAAGCATCCAGTACCTTGCAATACATGGTGTAAGCTTGGTATTTTCTCCCTTTCATCTCTTTGCATGCATAATTGCTAGATTACTTGTAATGAGTATTAAAGTCACTATGACACTAATGTTTCTAAATAGTATACATGTTTTGATATTTTAGATAGTTTGGATAGAAGTGTAACTATACATGATTCTCATAATGGTGTTTTTAATTTTTCTTTGATTAATGATCATCATGTTTTTTCATATTGGTCCAAGATTATGTATACTCTTATTAGTTCTAATACTGATATTTGACCAATATTCAATTATTTTTGAAAGGTTAATCATAATCTGCAATTATGTGATGAGTAGTGAGTAGTCCCTACTCCCAACCAAATGAATCATAAGCATTACACTAGTGATATGATCGCATTTTGTGGACTTTAGTTCCTAAATGAATTGATGGGAAAAGGTAGTGACTTAGAGGTATGATCATTATCTTCCTAGCTTCACTTATGTAAATGCAAGTGTATGGTTAAGTGTAAGTCAAGGAACATGATTTATATTTATATAATATAATATTTTATTAAATCTAAATGCAAAATAAGAGAATTAATTAAGGATTAACTACTTAACTATCTATTGCCTTAATCTAGCTATCCTAACATAAGCATTCAAGCCCACTTTCTACTCATATCCTTAACTTACTCCAATGCTACTAGGTTACTAAGTGCCTATTGTTAGATGTACCAAATAGCCACTACTAGGATTATCAAGTGTTAAGCAGTATGTTTGAAGTGGTCATAATTATGTGTTATTATTAAATGGATTAATTAATCAAAGACATTAATGTAAAAATGCATAAGTAATAGTGTATAAAAGACAACATTAGTCTATTCCAAGTGCTATAAGAAATGTTAAGAATCTCATTTTATTATCGGTCACATCAACGTATTTAGGTACAATATGCTCAAATAAAGAACCATACAATCTTTGAAGTCCTACTGTGAGCACTTAGAAAATATTCTAACTTTGGGCTAAGAAAACTTCAAGACTTTGGCTATGCTATGGACTTAATGTCTTATAAATGTAGTGGGTGCACACATTTATATAGGAAAAGATATATACTATGCTAATGGATTTGCATTGTTGCATCTAACCATGCATTGATAGGGATGCATTGATGGGGATACGTTGATGCATGTCAATTGCCGCATTCCATTGAGTGATTAATCATACCCCCATGGTTAAATGGAAAGTCATCATCAAGGGAAAAGATAGGATTGAGTGTTTTTTTTTACAAATTGGAAAGGTACAGAATCATGAATTGACTTTCTCTACTGATTCATTCTAAGTGTCAAATTGTAAGAAATTATAATAATTATAAAATTGGATGTTTCGAACAACAAAATTGAACATGCCTACAAAAATGAACAACTAGAATCCTCTTGTGGCCAAAGACAAAGAGAAGATCAAATAGTGGGGAGGCTTCTAGGATGCTAAAGGACCTTCTCCAGCCTTTGGCACTCATGGTGGTGGTGGCTGAGGCTAAGGTTATGGTTGTGGCTATCTTGTTCTAATTTTTGCTTCTAGCAGAAGGTGAAAGGCATCCAGCAATGCCTTCATCTTCTCTTCCTTACTTTGTGGGTCATACACAGTTCACATGGCTTCACAAATGTGGGTTGGTACAAGGACATCCCGCGGATAGCGCATTGTTGGAAACAACTCCTTCACATTAACAAACCATGCTACGAATTATTTATGTTCAATGTTGAAAATCTTTACAAGATTTTGTAATTCATGATAGTAATTCATTCTCTTGGTCAAGTTCTTAGTAATCGATTGTTGGTTAGTAAATTAGCTTCTAAGAACCTCAAGCTCTGCATTAGCTATTTCAAACTTTTGCTTGGTGTTCTTATGATGCTTGAACTTGGCCTCATAGAGGAGGTATGAGTTGGCCACCTACTTCTTTAACTTTAAACTTGGCCTTTTGGTTGTCAGCGTCACCAAGTTTGCATACTAGAGGTTGGCAAGCTCCATGTATTTTTTTCATTTCTTCAATTTGCAAATCCTTCTAGTGGACCTTCATTTAGTTGTAGGTATTCAATCTATCAAAGATTGCTTGTCATACAATGCCTCTTTACTGGAGTTGTTGCAGGGCCTCGTTCATTTTCATCTTGGCCAATTGAATTTCCTTCTCATTTACCTCCTTAAAGAACCATACCTCATTCCTATAGTGATTTTTCACTCATTCAAACTTCAAGGCCTCATTTTTCCATATGGCTAGCTCAATGGTCATTTTTTGGTGAAGTGCCTAGACTTCCTCCATTGATAGATTTTTTTTCTCAGCTACCAACCTCCTTAGATCCATGTTCATCATGGCAAGCTACTCCTACTTTGAATTGATTATTGTGATTCATTTTTTGATATCAAAGATCTCTAGAAGTAGTTACCTAGCTTCCACTAATTCATCCAATACTTACTCATGTTGGGCTACACTTAGCCTTTTGCTTCCTGCTCCTATGAAACCCTATAGATATCTAAGTGCAGAAATGTTTGGCATGACTACTACAAGAGCATTGAGAACTTCTGATACTTTATTGGCCACCACCTCTACCATTGCTTCCTATCCATGGTGATGCATCACTAGGATAGTTATTCCCTCACCCTCTTGCAAGTGCATTGATAAAGTGGTGGCATTCCCAAATATCCTTAGGAATTTTTGTTATCCAAGGATGGACATCGTTACTTCCCAGGTACTCAAATTTGATTTTGTGGGCACCTACATGAGTTATGTTGAATTTTCATCACTGCTTGTGTGGGAATTTTCCTTAGTGTTTCTATAGTATCAAGTAATCTGAGGGCCTCTATAATGGCCTTAACCAAATAGGATAGGACACATTGATGTCTTTGATTTTTAATATAGCATCTTCCTTTTGGTTGTTCCAGTAGAGATAAATTTCTTGCATGTACCACTTCCCACTAGAAGTGAGGATGGGCCACATGGGAGACCCTTGTGGTTGCATCTTAATCTTCTTGGGTGCCAGGTCTAAGAAGGGACCAAAGTTGAGTTCCTAAAGAATAGAACTTTGAACTTCCTTAGAGTAGATTCACTCAAGGAAGGCTTTGGTCAAAGTGGCATCTTGATTTGGTCTAGGCCTCGGCACCTCATCTTGCCTTGACTGGCCTATTTCTATAGTGGGAATCTAATGAATAGATTTCACTTTAGGCTCCTCCTGAAGAGGTCTTGTGGCATGTGTCTCTTCCTTGCCTTCTTAGGACTACTATGGTTTTTGGCCTCTTTCACCATGGTTGAGATGGTCCTTCTCCTTGTAGTCTCTTTGGTGCCATCTATGATCACAAACATAGCCAAGGATTAGTGTCTTATGTGTAATGTTTAATACTTTGATATCCTTTTCCATTTTGACTAGTTACACTTAGGTTAATTTGTGATCATGAGAAATTAATTATTTTAATAATATTTTATTCCCATGGCTACTTAAGTTTGTTTGTGAGGTTTAACTTATGTGTATTGGTGACTTTAATATTATATTATTAGTTAAATTATTTGGGAGTTACATAAATTCTAAAAAATTTTCTATAATAAACCATAGGTTTGTGGCCCCCACAATGTAAAGCTCACCTCTAGTAGCTCAAGGGTTGAAGAACAAGTTGAATCAGACAAGTAGTTAGGAAGTTATGGTCTTGGAAAGGCTTTGGGCTTTGAAAATTAAAATCTCCCCTAGCATTATGATGTAAATGTGAAATTTTGGCCAAGTCCCATAACATATTTATATTAATTTTCTACTGCATCAATGGGGATGTGTCAACAAGGATGCATCAACAAATCAGGCTACATTGATGGGGATGTGTTGATGGAATCAAAGATAAAAATTTTTACATTGAGAAAACCAAGGAAGGAAAAAGAGTTTTACCATGAAATTGGGGTCTAAAGGAAGACAGAAAAGCCTAANACAACGATTAATTAACCCCAAGTGTTCCTTGTGGCGTTTAGGCATTTAGTATGCAGAGTTCGACCAGATCATGTGTGCTACGCTTGTTTCGTATGGTTGAGTGTAGGGGTACCTCGCCACTCATCAACGGTCTTAACTCCAACTAAGGATGGAACACTATCAGAGCATACTCCATCATTCACAAGGAACTTCATGTGACCATGATGTGGAACTCCATTCCATATTCTATCTCTCATCCTCAAGTTCTTTCCATTTATCACATCATTACCTCTTATCATGTTTTATCAATGGGCTCATTTTGAGAGGTCTTAATTCTTTGATGGTTTCTTTGATGATTCAGTATTTAATAATTCATGGCCATTAATCATCATTAGGGCCCATGGACTTCTTGGTACGAGGGAATGTAAGGGAATTATGGGCATGAGCCTACTATGGGAANCCACTTGCCGTACACACCTTGAACTGTGCAACTGTGGCTACCAAACGCTAATCGTTACTGGGATTACCACACGTAATGCACGTGCTCGAAGCAGTCGTATTGAGGCACCTAACTAGCCTAAGTGTGATGAGCAGCCGATTCCTTGACTAGCCGTACATATCCGTAGATGATCATAATCAAGTCGTACTCATCCCACATTCTAGGAGATAAGGGTGAGAGAATCTAATCACGATGAGTAGCCGATTCCTTGGTTAGCCGTACACATTCGTCAATGCTCATAACCAAGTGGTACTCATGCCGCACCGCTAGGAAAGCAATAAATAACATTAAATAAACCTATCCATGTACTACAAGGTTTATCCACAAAGATCGTCTTTATTGTCGTATACAACTTGCGTTCAGGTACAAAGCTGCTCGAATAAAGAACCGTTCAATTGGGGGACTCCTACTGTGGGCACATGGAAAATATTCTATCTTTAGGGTGATCAATTTGCCAGAGCTTCGCTACTTCTAACCTCTATATAGAAATGAGGGGAGTGCCACCTCTTATTTATAGATTTAGTGGTAGACTGCGATATCACGTACGCGATATTGCAGGAGATGACATGATATTGCATACGCGATATCGCAAGGGATGCGATATTGCGGCTTATGCATCCCACGTCTCATCATACCCCCATGACTGAATGAAAACTCGTCCTCGAGTTCTTTACAATAATATCAGGAAGGTATGGAATTATTGAGGGAATGGAACTAATGGGATGACATGTGAATGGATCATTATTACAAGACTTGACAAAACTGGTGTTCATGACAACAAGGGTGAATACCTTATTACATTGATATCAGGCCATAGTTGGCAGCTGAGAGAAAAGAGGAGAGAGAAGAGAAGAGAAGAAGAGAGAAGAGGTCTTGTTGCTACCAACGCCTAGATTGCACCTTTCATTTTCCATCCGTAAGCACATCATCAATCCTGCTCCTTGCACAACTACTTGCAGCACTACTCCATTCCAAGTGCTTCCTCCAGATCCGGTCCGTTGTTGCATGATCACCATCTGCACACACAACACAGTCTTATGTTAGCAAGGGTAAATGAATTTCATTGTGGTTATACCTTGCTTTGGTGTAAGTCCATTGGGGGGTTGTGGTATGGCTGATACAGATTTGGGAATATATAAATGATGACTACCGAAGGTGTAGGGGTTAGAGAGAAACGAAAAAATTCGGGGTGTAGAAGAAAAATCAAAAAATCAGGCCCTGTACCCCCATGACTAATCATGAACCTCCGGTAGCGAGAGAATGGAGAAAGAAAAGGAGTAAGAAATAAAAATAAAAATGGACAACTAGGACATCGATAAAAGAGATGTCATGATGGAAATGAAAAAAATAAAATTAATTGCAAAATGTTTAGGAAAAGAAGTTAACTAATGTTCCAAATAGAAATGTCAGTGGGTCCTCCCCAAAGTAGGCTCATGCCCTTAGTGCCCTGACAATCCCACATTCAAAGAGTCTGTAGGCTCTGGGAATGTCCTTTGGAACAAGAGTTAAAGTCTTAACTGGAAGAATTTACCAAAAAATAAAACAATGCATCAACCAAAATATATACACTAATGATACAATCGACAATGAGGTGAATAATGGAGAGAAGGATGAAGAGAAGAGAAATGGAATGG
Source organism: Gnetum montanum (assembly GCA_015680685.1). NCBI lineage: Eukaryota > Viridiplantae > Streptophyta > Gnetopsida > Gnetales > Gnetaceae > Gnetum > Gnetum montanum. Next base: position 132,464 of record MNCI01003909.1, on the reverse strand, counting down.
AATCCCAAGAACAAGGTGGTGTACAGCCCCTTGTGTGTTTCATGGTTAAGGCGACTTGGCAAGTCTCATTCCAACTCTGGCCTCAAACCAACTACTTCCAGTGACTTCACATCAATGCATTCGGTTAAACCATCCACTTGGGTAATGAGGCTGCATCTTCAAAGAGCCACCACCATTCCAATGAAACAAAGGAGAGAATGGGAAGAAAGAAGGACCTTAGTTAGAGGGAACACTTTGGTTCCATAACCAGTGCTTGTAGCCCAAAGTTATTTCGTCTAAGGGGTGTGCTTTGAATCCTCACTTTTTCCTTATTGTTTTTTTTTATGTTTTGTATTTTTATGCGTGGGGACCACACCATGAAAAGACTTCTTATTTTTATTGTCTCAGCTTCCAAAGAATGGGTAACAT
>MNCI01003909.1:110825-131503 GCA_015680685.1 Gnetum montanum | reverse complement strand
TGGTTGCGTGGTTGCTACATACAGGCATCTTTGTTTCTCATTCTCATAGGCACACCTCTCACATGGAGACATATCCTTCATGTCATCACCCGATGAATCACTGTATGTGATGCATGGAACTTTATTCTTCTTGATCTTTCCATAAATGTTTATCTTAGAAATTTACAAGGAAAGATCATGAATTCCTAGGTACGTGTCTAGGGTACTTAGCCATGGCCTTCCCATTATAATGGGGAAACCCCCTTCGTTGCTAACCTTAATCACCAAGAAATTGGCTGGGTATGACCACCCACACACAGTGGTGATAATGTCCTCCACCAATCCCAAGGGAATGGTGATGGACTAGTCAACCAGCTCCAGTTGTATGTTACTCTTCTTAAGTTGGGGTAGGTTCCAAGCTTGATACATCTTTTGTGAAATTAGGTTGACTCTGGAACCTGAGTTAAGAAGAGCTCGATGTGATGCATTTCCAGTGATCTGTAAATGAATTAAGGGGTTTCCAGGGTTAGGTTGTTTCCTGGGAAGGTGGCCCACCTTTATCCAGTCAGTTACGGTATGTGTCAACATAACCATTTGTGTACTTAGTTGTTGGAATGAAGGGCTCTCCGAAGCATTAGTGGTTAGAGGCCTATACATGTGTCCAACCGCTTGTTGTTGCGAGAGTTTATCTAGGCTTTTGGTTCTAAAGTAAGGTCTTCTCTTTTTATAGTTGTTAGAACCAACACCTAGTTGGATATTTACATGCTGAATATTTATAGCTCTCGCGGTGTTACGTTGTTGCGGTTGGGTAGGTAATTCCCCCTGCATTGTTGGAATAGGTTGTATGGGAACTACAGGTGGAAGAGGTGCAGGTGGAGTTAGAGGATAGGCTGAATGTGAGATATCTCCTGAAGGAGAAGGAGTCCTCCTGAAGTACTCCCAAACTTGGTAGTGACGTTGGGGAGTAGTGTGACCCATGGAGTAACCTGGAGAAACTGGCTGCTGCACATAATAACCATAAGGATTGGGCTACCGGTAAGGGTACTGATGTGTTGGCGGTGGCATCCCCCATGACTGTGGGTATTGCCACTGCTGATGTTGTCCAATAGGTTGTGGAGGCATTCCACTTGGGTAATATGTTAAGGGTTGGTGGAACTGCCTTGGGTTACCTTGTGGATAAGGTAACCTTTGGGGTGTTTGCCATTGATTAAGTCTTGGATTTAACGCATACACCCCAGACTCCTGCAGATGTGAGATAATTGGGAAACATCCCTTAGGATGGTCATAGTAGCAGACCTCACATCCACTATCATCGTCTGAATCAGAATTCACAGCCTCATCGGAGATAGGAATTTTCCCCTTACCCTTGTTATGTGCAAGGCTTAAGTTTCTCTGCTTGGTTTTGCCTTTTTCACTACTTTGTTCTACCTTAGACTCTTCTACGATTTTTAAGACTATTTCTATTCTTGAGTCTAAGGAATCCCACATTTGGTCTACCTTAGCCGATACCTCGGTTGTTAACTTTTGGATCGGTAAGGTTTTCTGATTCACCAACTCTTCGAGTGGTGACTCATCCTCCTCATCACAGAATTTCACTTCCTTCTTGCAAAGGGAGGGATCGCGGTTGTATTCTTCTACGGTTTCCATCTTATGTAGCTCACCCTCTTCTTGCGCTACTTGTTCCAACAAACTTTCAACTTCATGGGCTCTAAGTTGGGAAAGTCTCCCTTGGGTGTAAGTCCCAAGAGTTCTTCTCATTTCATTCCTTAGCCCATCCACGATGTGGCGAAGTTGATCCCACTTAGCGTACCCATGGCCCGGGCAATGATGTAGCAGTGTATAGTAATGGGTCATGGCAGCATCCAAGGGTTCATAAGCACCTTGTTTCCAGCCTTGGATCTGCTTACGCAAATTGGACACTCTAGAGTACATTTGATATTTGTTGTTGAATAGTTCAAGCATTGTACTCCACCTCCTGATGGTTTCTAGTTCTAAGGACTGGTACCGGCTCTCTACTTCTTTAGTGAGTGTCCTTGGGAACAACTTAAGCTTCTGCCACTCATTATCTATGTTTTGTAAGGCACAGGCATCGTGGAATGCCTGTAAATAATGTTGAGGATCAACGTTGTATCCCCCTTCAAAACATGGGATATTATTTATGTCCAAATGCTTGATCCTGCTGTCTCTTAAGTGCCTTGTGGGGATCCTAACTGCCTCTGTGATGTCTAGCATGCTTCGGGTTGCGAGTAGCGATTCATCATGATCATCTCTATCATGACATCTGTGATGTCTTCGTGGTGGTTCCCTACTCTCCCTATGTCCTTGCCCTTGTCCTAACTCCTCTCGACCTTCCTGTCGAGGTCTTTCATCTTCCTTACTTTTACCCTCTTCGTTGTGCTCACGATGGTTGCTCCCAGATGTGGAAGGAGAGTGTGAATGGTGGGATGAAGGAGAAGAGGAAGGGGATCCATCACCATGGTGATGTTTCTTACCTTCTCTTCGGCTAGTTCAGCCCCGATCGTTGTGATGAACAAAGTGCCCATCCTTAGCGTGAGTGGTTGTTCCCTTTGTGAATAGTTGTTGTTCACGAGCATCAGAACCAATGTGATGTATCGTTGATCATAGGTTCTGATACCCAACCTCCTCGTCATCGTTAGGAGGGGGAACATCCTTTTCTAAGAAACCCTTTGTGAGGGGTTCCTCATCTCCTATTTCACTAAGGACATGGGGGACCTTGCCCTTCAACAATGAGTGTTAGCTCTCCTGCCTTTCATCCTGAATACGTTGGGAATCCGTGGGATGATAATCCCTTATGTTAAAGTCATCCATAACATATTCTACAAATAGGTCCTACTAGCCGTACACATCCGTAGATGCTCGTAATCAAGTCGTACTCGTCCCACGTTCTAGGAGATAAGGGTGAGAGAATCTAATCGCAATAAGTAGCCAATTCCTTGGTTAGCCGTACACATTCGTCAATGCTCGTAACCAAGTCGTACTCATGCCACACCACTAGGAAAGCAATAAATAACATTAAATAAACCTATCCATGTACTGCAAGGTTTATCCACAAAGCTTGTCTTTATTGCCGTACACAACTTGCGTTCAGGTACAAAGCTGCTCGAATAAAGAACCGTTCACTTGGTGGACTTCTACTGCGGGCACATGGAAAATATTCTATCTTTGGCGTGATCAATTCGCTAGAGCTTCGCTACTTCTAACCTCTATATGGAAATGAGGGAAGTGCCACCTCTTATTTATAGATTTGGCGACGGACCATGATATCGTGTACGCGATATTGCAAGGGACGACGCGATATCGCGGCTTGTGCATATCGCGTCTCATCAACCGTCCACTTTCAATGACTTCACATTAGCACATTGAGACTATTCCACCCTGCAGAGTATAGGAACATCACCAAAGATCACTCATCATTCCAAAGAAAGAAGAAAAGAGAAGTAGGAAGTAAAGAGGACCTTAGTCAAAGGGGTACCTTTGGGCATAGGTAACATGTCTTTTGAGCCCCATAACTAGTGCTTGTAGTCCATTATTGTATCTAAGTAGTGTGCTTTGAATTCCCATAGTTTTTTTCTTCATATAGGAACCACACCAAGCAAAGACATTGCTTCTTGTCTATTGCTCAACGTAAGAATGGTGAGGAATCAATGGAAATATACATGAAACTCTAGATGCTAGGTAGGTACAAAAGTTGAAAAATCTCCTTGAGGTCACATCCTTGTTCATCTACTTGATTTGTTCCAAGTCTAAAAAGTACCAAGGTAATAAATTCATTGTAGGTTATTATTAAGAAGGGACTTCATATTTTTGAAATGAGGAAACATCATAGAGGTGAGTGGAATGAGTGGATGATGTGAACTCACTACCTAATATCATGAGAAAACCAATGTTCCATTAATTAACATCAAAATTCTATGATGAAATCCAGTCATTTGTAATCAAGTAAACATTACCATTTAATAAACCATCATCAATTAGTATCTTTGTTCATCACCAAATTCTTGATGGCAATAAGAAAAAACGAAGACATGTAAGAAAAGTTTAAATAAGCAAAATATAGAAAAAAATGTAAAATATTTAAGAAAATGAGAAATGTATAAAAAGTGGTGTAAAATAGAAAAGTTGAAAAACTAAGGAGCCACTTATATAATTATTAGCATGTATGGCCACCTCCTCAATGATTGATTTGGAAGGGGAAATCCAAAAGATTGAGCATGCATGGTCATCAGTTAAGGCATTCTTTTCACTAGTTATTTTTGCTTCAAGAAAAGGTTTATGTTGTTAGCTATTAAACCAAAATCTCTTACTTGGACTATCAGGATGGTATATCGTCATGGCCTAGGATGAAAAAGTTTCATATATGATGTGAGGGTCCTCCCATAGCATTTGAAATTTGGTACGTTAAGATACATGCATGGGGTTCTAGTAGAGCACCTTATCTTCTAATTGAAACATTACTTTCTGTATCTTAAGTTCATGATGATGCTTGTTATGTTCCTTGTGCACTTCATTCAATGATAGGAACACTAATCTATTGTCATCTAGCATATTAAGATTCATCAGTCTTTCTCTTTGGGCTAAACTTAAGTCCAAGTCAAGATCACAGGTTGTTGAAAGTGAATGGAGCTCACCTTGGATGGGTAACATTGGGAGTTTTCCATATACTAGCTCATAGGGATAATAACCAATAGGAAGTTCCCATATTGAATGATAAGTCTAAAAAGCATCATTGAGTTTGTTGCTCTAGTCCTTCCTATATTTACTAATTATTCATGTTTGTATTTTAGTAATTTCCCTATTAGTGACCTTAGCTTGACCATTAGATTGGGGTTGGTATGAAGTTATTAATTTATGTTCATCCCCTAAGCATTACATGAGCTTTCAAAAAGTGGCACCTATAAAGTGTGTTCCATTATCAAAAATTAGTGCTCATGGCATACTAAACTTATTGAAAATATTTTTTTTTTACAAACTGTGCTATCGTAGAGGTTGGATAGTCAGTGATGATGATGGCTTAAGCCCATCTAAAATAGTAGTTAATAGCCACTATGATGTAGGCCTTTGCATTGTACATAGGGTTGATGGACCCCATGAATCCAATGCCCCAAAGATTGAAAGACTCTAGTGGTTGGATCCTTTCTTGTAGTTCTTCCATGTGTGTAGTCATCCCTCGATCATGTTGGCACTAGTCATAGGAATAGAAGAAGTGATGGACATCCTATAACATTGTGGGAAAATAATATCCTACCATGAGGATCTTAATGGTTATCCTCCTCCTAGCATAGTGGCCCCCACAAGGGTCCTCATGTGCATCTTAGAGGACTCAAAGTTGATCTACATCAAGGACATACCATCATACCAGGACAACTATGCAACTCTTATAGAGGTTGCCCTTGATCTCCATGATGTGTTTGGCCTAATGAAGAAACTATTGTCTCTTGTTATTGTTCCACTTCTATGACATTTCTTGAGTGAGTACATAGAAGAGGATGTTGTCATACCAGTTTGTTTCCTTGGGAGTTTGAGAATTAACAACAACAACAAAGAGGAGTTAATCAGGAAATTGATTAGATAGTGGGCATTCATGCTCTTTTCTATCCCATCTCAACTGAGACAAGTGGTTAGCTACCACATTCTTAGTCTCCTTTCGATTAACCATAGTCAAATCAAACTCCTTGAGGATCACTAGCCATTGTATGACATAGGGGCTCAACGTTGACTTGTTCATCAAGAATCATATGGCACTATGGTTGGTGTGCATAAACACTTTGTATCCAAGCACATAATACTTGAATTTCTCTAATCCATACACCATTTCCATAAGCTCATTTTCAATGGTGGTGTAGTTGAGTTGTGCACCCACAATGCTTCTACTTCCATAATGGATGTAATATGGACATTTCTGAGCATCCATATGTGTAAGCATAGTCCCTAGGATGTACTATCATGATGTGGAATGGCATGGATCAATCTAGTACTTTTAGAATTAGAATTTTTATGAGTTTCTACATCAGCTATTGGAATGCATTTTCATATTCCTTGGTCTAGAGGAATGGTGCATGTTTCATGGTAAGCTCCACCAATGGCTTAGTGATCTTTAAGAAGTTTTCGATGAGGTGTTGGTAATAACCAGTGTGGCCAAGGAATTAGCTCACATCCTTCACTATTTTTGATTATCTAGTTATTTATTGGATGATCCTTATTTTCTCTAGGTCCATCTTTATTCCTTTCTTTAAAATTTGATGCCTTAGGATAATGCCCTCTTAGATCATCAAATGGCTCTTTCGCTAATTAAGCCATAAGTTAGTCTCTACCCACATTTTAAGCACTTTCTCAAGGTGGTTCATGGCTTACTCAAAGGTAGCCATATAAGTAGAGAAGTCATCCATGAAGAATTCTATCCCACTACCCATCTGTTATTAGAAGATGCTAAGGACCAATCATTGAAATGTGGATGGAGTATTGCATAGGCCAAAGAGCCTCTTTTTCTATGCAATAGTCCTTTAAGGACTTGTGGATGTTATGTTGGCCTAGTCTTTTAGCATAATCTAGATTTGGTTATAGCCACTATAACCATCTAGGAAGTTGCAATAACAACTCCCTACTATGGTATTGAGCACTTGGTCCACAAATGGAAATGGAAAATTATCTTTGTAAGTTTCCATATTCAATAGCCAAAAGTCTATATAGACTTTCCACCTTCTTGTCTTCTTTGAGTGGGCTAACCCACTCACTGTATATAATTGGATAAATGAACCAAGTCTTGAGGAGTTGTTCAATCTCCTCTTTGACAATTTGCTTGAGTTTTGGGCTTAAGAATCTTTACAACTATCTCTTTTGTTTGATGGAGTAGTCTATATAAATTCTATGCCAACATATCCTTAGATCAATTCCTATTAACTCATGATATGACTAGGTAAAGGCTATTGGCCATTTGTTCATAACCTCTAATAATTTCTTCATCTATTTGGGAGCAAGTGTGACATTGATAATGACCAGATTACCATTGTTTAGAAATGCATACTGCATTCCTACCGATAGATCCTTTAATTCAAGGAACTCTTGCATGAAATTTTAAGGGATCTCCAACTCTCCATAATTGATCTTATTTTGTTCATTACAGAGTTGGTGATGGAGCTACTCCAACTTATCCATTCCTTCCACATAGGAGCTGGTAAGGCTCCTAGTTGGTTCCATGCATATTGTTGAGCAAGCCTCATTTTTTATTTTCAACCACTAATTAGTCTCTTATTTAGTGGCTACTATGCATAGGAACCTTTGAATTTTTGTGATCTTTGCACATTGACTTCATGTTTAAAGTGATGTGCCTTTGATGATCCATAGAATTTCAACGTAGTGGCATCATGTATCACTGTACGTGATGCATGGAACTCTCAGGTTCTCAATTTTTCCAAATTTATTTTTGCTAGAAATCTCCAAGGAAAGGTATCTCATCCCCAACCTTGCATTTATCCATGCTCTCCATGCTCTCCCCATGATGATAGGGAAGTCCCCTTTGCTCTTCCCATGATGAAAGGGAAGTCCCCTTTGCAATTTTCCACATGGATTACTAGAAAATTGGTAAGATAGGATCATCCATATACTATGGTCACAATATCCTCTACCAACCCTAGAGGAATAGTGATGGATTGGTCTGCTAGCTTCAATATGATGTTACTTCCTTTCAATGGAGGTAGGTTCCAGGCTTTGTACATTTCTTGAAAAATCAGGTTAACTCTAGAATCTGAATCCAAAAGAGCCTTATAGAGTTCATTTTTAGCTATCTACAAGTAAATAAGAGGACTACAAAGATTATATCTCTTCCTGGGAAGATGGCTAGCCTTGATCCAATCTATGATCGCATGGGTCAACATGATAGTGTGTAATTGGAGGGTACTTTGATCTAAAGGTTGCTCGATAGAAATTTCAATGGCCAAAGTAGTAAGGCTAACATCCATAGGTGTTTGTGGGGGCTTCATGGGACTATTGGTTTTGAAGAATGGCCTCTTGTGAGGCTTGAACTTAGAACTACTTATTTGAGGAGCTACTTGCAAGTTTATTGCCCTCATAGCATTTATTTGCTATGGCTCGGTAGGTATTTCATCTTGCATGGATGGAGTAGGTGGTAGAGAAGTTGATGATGATGATGTAGGAGTGGATAGGTGTTGAGAAGGATAGAAACATAATGGGGACTTACCTCTTGGATAAGGTGCTTTGTAGTATTTTTAAGGATAGTAGTGATATGATAAGGAAGTGTGATTGGAAGAGTCATGTGAAGAGATTCGCTACTAAACATAGTACTAATAAGAATCAAGCTGATGATAAGGATATTACTACCTTAGAGGTGGCATTCTTCATGAATGTGGATGTTACCATTGTTGGTACTCCTCTTGAGGTTGAGGTAGCACTCCACCTAGATAGTAAGCTTATTGGTGGAATTATTACTAATAGTTTCCTTGTGGATAAGACAACCTCCTAGGTGCTTCTCATTTTTCCAATTTAGGATTTAAAGCATATACCCCAAATTATTATGGGTGTGAGAATACAAGGCAACATTCCTTGGGATGTTCATATTGGTAGATGTCACACCCCTCATCATGAAATTCTGAATCTATAGCCTCCTCTACTGATGCAGCTTTACCCTTATCCTTGCGATATTCATGTTCAACCTTCTTTTTATTTATTTGTTTATGAACACTACCTCATTGATCTCTACATTTCTCAACAATCTTTAGAGTAGTTTGGAAATTTTTATCTAAGGAGTACCACATGCTATCAACTTTAGCTAATATTTCAGTAACATATTTTTGGATTGATAAGGTTTCCCTCTACACCACTTCATCAAGTGGTGTCTCCTCCTCATTCTCACAGAAATAAACCTCCCTCTTGTGGATGGAGGAGTCTCTATTATATTCTTCTTCACTTTTCTATTTTTTCAATTCTACTTCCTCTTTGGCCACTTTCTCAATGAGCCTTTGAATCTGATGGGTCCTTAGCTTAGAAAGTATTCCTTGGGCATAGACCCCAAGGGTTCTCGTTATTTCAGTTCTAAGCCCATCTATGATATGGTATAGTTGATCTCATTGAGAGTATTTATTGCTTGGGAATTTGTGCAACAAAGAGTAGTACCTACCCATGGCCACATCCAAGGACTTCTGAGTACCTTGTTTCCACCTTTGGATTTGCATTCTGAAATTGGACACTTTAGAGTACATTTGGTATTTGTCGTTGAATAGCTCTAACATCATACTCCATCACCAAATAAATTCTAGTTCCATTAACTAATATTAGCTTTTCACTTCTTTTATGAGTGTCCTTGGGAATAGTTTTATATTTTTCCATTCATTCTCCACATTTGAAAGGCACAAACATCATGAAAGGCTTGCAAATGATTATGTGGATATGAATAATATCCCCCTTCAAACTTGGAGATATTGTTCATATCCATTCATTTAATGTGGCTATCCTTCAAGTGCCTAGTGGAAATTTTGATAACCTTGAAATACTCAAAATATTTTTGGTAGCTAGTAGGTGTTCATCATAGTCATAATGATCTTTGTAGTCCTTGTCATGGCCATGATGCCTATGATAAGTCATGTTGTGCCTTTGTTCATTATGAAACTCATCCCCTTGCTACTGCTAATGTCCTAGATCTTATTATCTTGATGGGATCTATGATAATCCATATCTTATTGTTCATCTCCATCACAATCTCTACTACGTCTTTGATGATGTCAGCCTCTACTTCTCCTATTGGAGTTGGAAGAGAAAGATGATGAGGATGATGATGAAGGCAAAGAGGAAGGAGAATTAGCACCAAAACGATGCCTACTATCTTCTCTTCTTTGATCCCTACCTTGATCACCATTTTTATATTTCTCCTAGTGCCTATCATTGTTCCTTCCTCTAGATGAATGGCTATGGATATCATCCTTTGAAACCCCCTAATCTTGGGATTCGTTCTTCCTATTACCAAGGTTTTCAATAGTTGACTACAACCATTGATTAAGGGTCTTCCCATCAAAGAGAGGGGGAGAATATGTGTATTGGGAGGTACCTAAAAAGAAGTCCTTGACTTATTTATGTATTTGTAGGAACAAGTGGTTAAGAAATCTTTTACCTTTTGAAGCCTCATATCGAGCTTCCATTTATTGATCTTTTTCCATTAGACCTCTGTGGGATGATAATCTCAATAAGCATGGTCTTGAACCTCGTACTTTGTGTTAAGTCTAAAAATGCCCAACTTGATGAGATTGCTCAATAGCATTATGGGAATAGATTGTTTGGGAGGCAACAAAATGTTGTCTTCCATGTTTCTACATCACATTTACTCATCCTAATGTAGGATGAAGGTGAAATCTAGAGTGTAAGCATTCAAATGAGTATAGAAAACTTTAAGTTGTTTGGGAACCTGTCTTTTGGTATTCTTGCATTTGATTGGATCCTCTTATGAATGATGATGGAGAATATTCCCTATGAGAAGAATCCATATCAATGATTCCTCAAAAGTAATGTGCATTTGTTATTAGTATTCATCTTAATGGTCTAGCATTAGTTTTCTTTATAATTTTGTTATATGTTTTCACTATCTTTCCTATGTAGTGCACTTAGCTACCTAAAGTCCTTGACAATGATGCAAATGATGAGCAATGAATAGTCCCTATGACCAACCATACAAATCACAAGTGTTTCACTAGTGATCTGATCGAATTCCATGGACTTTAGTTCCTAAATGCATTGATGGGCAAAGGTAGTGATGTAGAGATGTGATCATTTTCTTCCTGGCTTCACTTTTGTAAGTGCAAGTGTATGGTTAAGTGTAAGGCAAGGCACATCTAACCATGCATTGATAGGGCTGCATTGATGTATGCTTGTTGATGTAGCCCATCAAATGATTCATCATTATGAAAGCAATAAATTTAGAAGATATGGAATGCTACTATTTCTTAAAAAATTAGACATTTTCTATGGTATTTGATTCATCAAGATTTATGTATTCATATTCAACACTCTCATTTAAATGTTCATGGCCAAAGATGTAATGTCTGCAACATGGAAGATACATTCATTCATTGTCTTTTTTACTTGTTTCCTTGCTCATAGCTCTTAAACTTGGTATAGTAGGTATTTACATAGTTTTCAATTAATATTAAATGAAGTTTTACTTGGTTACACTTCTTAAATACAAAAATTTATGTTTCATATTTAGCATTGCTTTCATCCTCTTATTCTTTATTCCATCTAGAAGTTTTGATGTAATGAGCTTTTTCAAAGAGATTCTCTAGCTAATTCTCTTCCATTGTCAATTTAAGCTCACATCATTCAATAGATGATGTTTTAGCTGAATTTTTAAATGCTTTTATTTTTAGTTTTTAGTTTTTATTAATAGGAAATTTTTAGCAGGAAGTGAAAATCAATTTAAGCACTTTTGAATGAGGGCAAGGTTTGATCCTCTTCCAACCCTAAAGGGGAGGTTTTTCAAAATTGGTGTAAGGATGAAAATATATAAAAGAATTCCCAAAATCATTAGGCCTTTCCTTTTTATTATTTTTGAGTTTCTCCTCTACCTTTTTTCTTTTGTACTCTAAATTTTTATGTTTAATATATTTGTATTTTGGGATATAACATCTAAATTAGAACTTTATAACTTAGCATTATTCACTAGAATCAAACCTATAACCTGGAGCTTCCAAACCAAGAGTCGTACTACTATGCTAACATATCATTGTTATATTAAGGTATACTTATAGTCAAATTATTTTATATTTTTAAATTTATACTATAAAAATATTTAACTTTATGTTTAAAAAATTACATTCCATACTACCTCAATATAAATTCTAAAATCTAAAGAATTTCTTAGAGTGAAAAAGATTGAGAGAAAATTTAAACATGAATAAAAAGAATTAGTGGTTAGGTTACTTAACCACAATGATCAAACCTTTATAGGAATGTTTGAAACCTTTATAAATGCTAAAATCCAAAATTTGTCTACTACAAAAGCTCTTGTTATTAGATGTTGCTATTTGCAAAAGCTCACTACATCATAGCTTGTTCTTTATGATTTTCTCTTGTTGTATTTATTTCAAGTATGTTCATTGAGGACACTGAAAGGTGATTTCAATAAGTTGTAGAATCTTGACAAGCTATATTTGCATTGCAAATATCTCATCCAGTTGCTAGTTTAGCTATGCCAATATGCTATGAATTTAAAGAAATTGCACTTAGATGACTACTTAGACTTGAATAGTTTACCAAATGAAGTTAGTTTGTTGATTAAACTACATTGGATTTTTCTACTTGTCACCAACTAATAGTTCTTTGTGCAATAAAAGTATGGAAGAAATGATATATTGTAACAAAGAGGACATGAGTTCTTTATAGAAGTAAAGACTAATTTTATCATATTCTTCCTACAAATTTTGGAGTGTCTTGTTCATCAACATGCTTGAAAATAGAAATCCAAAATTTGTAAGAACTTTCAACCAAGCATCAATGAACTTATTCTTGGTAATTAGCTTGCTTTGTCTACTTATTTTCTTGGTATTTGAAATTATCTTGGACCACTTATTCTCTACTCTATTTGAAAGCTTTAGTGTGCAATTATTTTCTCGTTGCAAGAGTATAGCTATGACTTTTCTTTAAGAGTCAAATACTATATTCTCAAAAATGTTACTTTTCAACTACAATTTCAAGTAAAAAAAGTTCTTAGTGAAAGCTAAATGATTAATTTATTTTATTTAGACTCTTTCTTTAATAGTTTGATGTACTTTTAATTTTTTAAATATTATTATGCATACCACCTATCATACCTTGGCTTCCTAGTGGCCCCCCACCACACACCCCCAACCCATGCCCCAAAAAATAAAAAAATTAATGAAACTAAAAATTTCAAGTACCAAATTGTCATTACACTTTATGAAAAAGTGTAAATTATAAATGGTATTAAAACAAGTTAAAAATTTTCATAAGGTACAGATTTCTTATTTAAAACAAAAAAGGATATAAGAATTCAAGGACCATCTTAAATTTGGAATGAAAGAAGACTATTTATGTTTAATTTTGCATTTATGAGAGAAACTATGGAATAAGGGGGCCTATGTATAATAGGATGAAGTTAAGTAAAAGGCATGAAATATTATAGTACTATGGTTCATGAGTTCATAAAACATATAATTACATACCTTTTTCAATGTTAATACCAAGCTGTATGTAACGGTGCACTGTAGGATCAACAAAAGCCATAGGAGTAAAGGAGCTTTATACCTAACGAGATAAGATAGTAAAATGTAGGGGATCAGATGACATATATCTTAATACTAAGGGATGAGGGGGAGAGTAGAAGTAATTTAATGTTGGGTGATGAAGGCACATAGAGGTTGCTTCATCTACGTAGTGAAGTGAAGTAACTCAGTCATGTCGATGGGTGAAACCTCCTTCCACTAGAAAGCGTGAACAAGACCAAACACCAATAAGCTCATATGAAGCATTGTCAATGCTGTTCTGGGCACATGTGTCATCCCACATCGAATAAATCATCCACAATAGTCACTTATTTTGTAATGATGTTGCATCATCATTATCATTATCATTATCTTTATCTTCATCCCATCCAGTCTTGGCACCACCAACACCATTAGTGTGCATAAAAAACTACTTGGATTGGAACTCCTACAAGGCCTCTCAAATGGCCAAATTCATGCCCATGCCTTGAATGTAGAAATTCACCATTGTTTGTGCCAGAAGCTGGTACCCCACCAGCTCCATCTTTTCCATCATGGTGTAGTTTAGCACAAACCGTCCTATTGGGTTCCACCATAGCATCTCCATCACCATTGCTTCCATGTACTGCACCTTTGGATATGAGTGCTTCATGCGCCAGCATGGTGTCCACCACTATTACAAGTGGCACACCCAGCAATCATAGTGTAAAGAGTCCACCTACACTATGGATCCTCCATTTTTGTGGTGGTGAGTAGATTGGGCAGGTGACCAAATATTTACCACACCAATAGCCTTGGGAGCAACTCATTCCATTTGGTTACATTCTACCTTAGCTACTAGCACCAGCATGAGCGTTAGAAGTAGCAACAATAGCACTACTACTTGTATTGCTATTGCTATTGCTATTGAGATAGCCATCGTAGATAGAGACTAAGTAGGATTGAATCACTCAAATGCAAGGTCTGTAACAGGCCTAAAATTTGAGCCTCTCGTGTCAACATCACCAACCATCTTCGGCTACCAATGGCTAGAGAGTTAGAAACACCTTGCTTATGATTGCTTGTCCATCCCTATGCCCACAAGATTTTTCTTAGTAATTATTTTCACTACTCTAAACATTTAGAATGTGACATTTTGGAATGAAAAAAACATGGTATACCCTCTTTTTTGATACCATTAGCTAACAAATGGTGAGGTGTTACTTTAGTGGTACATGTTTTGGCTTGGTAACCCAAAGTTATAGGTTTGATTCTATTATGTAGCATTAAATTATAAATTTCTATATATCTTGGAGTGTACCTATGTTTCACTTATTTTGGATTTTAACACCCCTCATCATGTCTCAAGAAAATGTGGTTCATTGCATGAGTTTTTTCTCTTTTTTTTCATAGGCAAGTCTTTATAGGTAATCCTTTGCTAAAGTAAGAGAATAGAACTTATTTGGAGTTTGCCAATGTAAGGGGATAAAACCTTATTTGGAGGTTGCATTGTCGACCAAAGGCAAGGTTTTCTACTTGGTTATTAGCTCATCACGCAGTGATCGCTTAGGAAAAACTCTAGTAATTAGGCTTTGCAACCCCAAAGTAAGTGGAGGAAACATTATTTGGAGGTTGCATTGTTGACAAAAGGTAGGTTTTTTTCTTGGTTGTTGACTCATCATGTAATGCTCACTTAGGAAAAACTCTAGCAATGAGGCTTTACAACTTCAAAGTAAGGGGATGAAATGTTATTTGGAGGTTGTTTACAAAAGTTAGGTTTTCTACTTGGTTGTTAGCTTGTCATGTAGTGCTCACTTAGGAAAAATTCCAATGATGAAGTTTTGCCATGGCCTCCTAGTGTATCATTTGTAGAAGGAGGTTGAAACTATAACACACCTTTTCAAGAAATATATGTTCACAAAGATTGTAGGTTGATTTGTGTGCATGTGAATTCATATCCAATGGAATTAACTATAACAACCCATGTTTTTAACCCCATGTTTATCTCTATCTTTTGTTAATCTTTGTTTATTTGTGTATTATGGAGGATTTGATCTTATCACTTTGAAAACATTAATATTTGTGTTTCAATATATTTGTCAATCTTTTAATTACCTTTTATTTAACTTGCCTTATATTTTTTATGATCTTCCTTTTTGAAAATGTTTGTGATTTGAATTCTTATTTTGGGTAGTGCTAATGCATAAATTTTGAACTCATCAACACTCAAAAAACTCATTTAGGGAGACTATTACCTAGCGCACCTCTTGTATGGATATGGAAATCTAGGAATAGTCTTAGTTGGAGAAGGCTATGTGACGTTAAATAGTTATGTGACCTTAGATTAGGGCATTCTAAAGAAATAGTAATTATTTGAGAAAATAAATATTTCAAGATAATATGAAAGGATAATTTACAAAAACTATTGAAAATGAAATCTTACATAATCCAATGTTCATAAACAGATAAAAAGATTCACATTCATAATTGCTTGAATATAAATAAAAGACTGCAATGGAACTTACCTTAAATGAGCACAACATTTGTTTACTCTAGTTGAGCTAAGGCTATCTCCATCAACTAGTTTGCATGTGTTTTCCTGTTGCCACTAGAGGAGGAGGAGGTGATTGTTGCAGTGGCGGTGGTAATGGTGCCATTTGGTACTACTGCTCATAGGGTTGTTCAAACCCTTGTGGTGTGGGAATGAGAGAGGAGATTCCACAAAGGGAGAGAGATGTGTTATCTCTTGTGGCTATTTCCGCTCACTGCTACCATTGACGTATGTTGCCACTGTTGATGCATGTTTCCATTGCTAGTGTTGCTCACTGCTCACCATTGCATGCCACTACCATTAACGCATGTTGTTGTCATTGATACATGTTACCACTCATCACTTGCCATTGCATGCCACCACCACTGACATAGGTTGCCACCACTGATGCACACTACCTCTTGATAGCCACCATTGTGCACTGCCACTGCTGATGCACATTGCTATCACTAGTGCATGTTGACGCCACTCGCCAATGCACTATTGCTTGCATGTTGCCGCTGCTTGCTGATACATGTTGTTAAATCCTCCTCCTTGCTAACTATTGGCTCCTACTGCTACTATTGGTAGAGAGTGGGAGAGAGATCGATGTATTCCCTTCTCATCCCCACTATTGCTTGCTCTTTTATAAGTAGCTCCTTGCATCGACACCTTTAAATTCCCACGTTGCCCATGTCATGTAACATCCACCACCACCACCACATCTGCCACCACCAAGGCATAATGTCCACCACTGAGGATGCCTCATTTTACAAAGTGTCACCTATGATAGGTATGTTCTACAATGTTCTGGCAATGAAAAGAGATGAATGTTTTTTGACCATTATGGTGGCATTCGTTCCAAAGGTTTTTGTTTTTAACTATTTTAAGTAATGCATTTGCAAGTGCTTTTTTATTATGAGGGTCAACAAAGAGTCCATTCTACATAGTTGCAATAGTCACAAATAGATAACTGAGAAAGGCCAGTGCATTTCTAGCTGTCATTTCATCTATATCATCTTTGTTTCCCATTACTAATGTTTACAATAAGTAATACAAGATTTTCTCGATCATGGTACAGTGAGAAAGCATGTAATATTAACAAAGAATGTCAAAAATATGATCAAAATATTGGTTAGTCTTTGTCAATTTTTTCAAATACAATCTTCTTTCGCACTTAGATAGTTAGATGAAAAAGGACATGAATATATTAAAACCTATGTTACAAGAAATCTATACAAATGAAAGAAAAGATAAAACACTTTGTAGAATTGAAATGAAAATTATCTCAACTCTATTGAAACAAAAATATCATGTTCATCATACATGCTCCAAAGCCTTATTATCCTTACCATGTTTGCTAACTCCCTTAGCAGACAACATTCTCCAATTGCTTTAACTAGTGTAGTTAGGTTCTTTTTTGGATTTGGTCATGATACTGCAAGGATCATAGGTTTATGTGGATTTGAGAAAAAGTGCTTCACCTCTGACCATATAGGAGGTAATGTTCTTGGTGACAAGCTTATATTGATGGATGATAATAATCTCTTATAATAATAAATAATTTAAAGGTTGCATGATACCTCTCATTGAAAGAACCTCTATGTATCATGTAATTTGTTTCAAGTAATGGATTTGAATTGTGAAACTATACCTTAGTGATTATACTAGTAAGTCATAGCCTTGTGCCTAGTATGGCTAATGTTGACATCAACACTTAGCCCCCAAACTAGAAATTGCATGCAAGTGTAAGGAACAACAAAACCATGGGAATTTTAAAAAATGATGCAAAAGATAGAGGATCAAAAATATTATAAAAGATAGACAAATTGAAATTTGAAAGAAAACTATATTGATCCAAACATGGTTAAAATAATCATATAATCAAGAGAGAACTAAATTTGGGCCACCCTTGCCACACCATCTTATTTAGTCAAAATCAAAATGTATACTCTTCACACACACACACACACACACACACACACACACACACAATTAAAATATCATTCCCTATCTTCTCACAAGATTAACGTAAGAAGGTATGTGAACTACTTTAAGCATAAGACTTATGCCAAACTTAATAAAGAGGAAAAGCTTATCTTAGATCATAGCTAGCCACAAATTTTGGATTTTTCCTTTAAACTCTTTTTTTTTTTTGACATTTATAAAGGGAATGAATGAAAATGGATTATTTGCTTTTTTCTTTTCTTTTCTTTTTTGAATTTTTGCAAAATAGGTTTAAAAGGGGAATGGAAGCTAGGGTGATGATTGCTGTTAGACCCCATCACACTCAAGAACTTATTATTACATTGTCAATGAACATTGTCCTCTTTCTTTTTCTTTTGTTTCTTTTTCTTCTTAAGGAAACTTTACTTATGGTGTACTTATTTCTTAAGGTAGGAATTCCAACATGAGTTTGGCCAATTCGCTACACTGCCAAAGAACATGGTCATTTTAGAACTTTATCCATGGTGTAGATCAACCCTCATGTATGTGCATTTTAATTACAATCTAGATGGCATCATAGCAGGTGTCCTAGGTGGCTAAGGGTTCTCAAGTGGAGATAAACACACTTCACCTTATTTCTCACAGGATAGCCATGGATTATCACACTTTATGGTTAGGGATTATGAGAGGGAAAATGACATTTTCAAAGGTTTCCTAGTGATTGTGGCTAACCATTCTCCAACTTCACATATCCTACATTCACATGATCATGATGATAACATGATAAGTTACCGTAAATTCCATCCTCCTTAATCCAACACAACTAATAAAACTAAAACCTTGAAATAGATTGGGAAGAATCATAGCATTATTGAAATATATCATATAAAGGATATTTTATATAAAAGTAATATGATATATCATACAAAGAATTATATTTGCATTATTTTTAAATGGTGTTATGATGACCCAATGCCTAGTAACTCAAATGATCATAATGATTACTAAAATCATAGGAAAAGCATGAATCAAACCAAAGCCAATATGCTAAGAAAGAGATGATGGAAATGCAAAGAAAATATACAAATGCAACTATATAAAAATAAAATGCATGATGAAAGGAAAGAAAGCATGAAACTAGGGATTTACTAGGTGTACACGTGGGGCACCTGAGTAGAAATGCTTTAGATGAAATACATTAAAATTTCTATCTAATTTATATCCTCATAAATTAGTAATTTTGTGCACATAAGGGCAAATGACATTTATAACTTGGTATGGAATTGACCACATGGAAGAAAACTTACTTTGAGGACTTATTTGGCCAAATGCTCTATATCTTTTTAGGATTAGATCTCCTATTTTAAAGACTTTAGCTATATATTTCTTGTTAGACCATCTTTTAAAAATTTGTTGATGATTGAGATTATGAAAATCAATACATAATTGCAATTTACTTGTTTGTTCTGTAATGCAGAATAAATTTGAAAAATATGAAATCCTCTAACATAGCTTCTTCATTAATTTAAGAGACTTTAAAACATTAATCACTAAATTCACCATTGGAAAACAAAAATACATGAATATGATTATCATCATCAAAACATGGAAAGAAAAGATATTATTTGGAATAAAATAGGAGTTAAGCTTTTCAATAATTATTTTAGCATTCCAAGCATTGTGTCTAAAAGGGACACCTAAAGTAGTAGCCATTAATGCATCACAAACATAATTTTCTTTTCTAGGGACATGTTCAATGGATATTTCATAAAAATTTGGCACACCTTCTAATCTTTTAATGGATAGGATGTCATTTATATTATTTTCCTCTCCTAATGGTGGTGGGTCATCGAAAAGAAATAATTTTTCATCATGTTGATGATAAGGCAAGGCATCTTCATAAATTTCTTCACATTCTTTAAAAGTTTGATAGTGTTGGATGGAATCTGTATGGGAAAAATGATTTATTTCTGTAATTTCACTTACATGGTCATTTATAACATGTTTGCGAAGTCCAACTTCAATAACTTCAATATGAAGATTAGTATTTTGATTTTTTAAAGATTGATTTTTTTGACCAAAAGTTGTTACCACTTGTTTATAAAAAGGCTTTCTTGGTATGGCCATATATTCAAAATTTCCTTTAATAGGAATTAATAATTTTGAGAAATCTAACCTAAAGAAGCCCCAAGACTTGGCTCCAAAAGTCATATATAGAAGCACACCATAAGCAGGTGACAAATTAACAACTAAAATATTTTCATAACATGTAAAAGTAGGATATTGTTTAAGTTGTACTTTTACTCCTTTTAATGACCCGACTATAGGTACATTAGATCCATCAAGTTGTATCACACTTCTTGCCTATGGTAGTATTCATGCTCAGAAAACCCTCGGCTGAATTTGTTGTTTTTGAGAGTGAGAGTATACACTAATTGATGATTTTTTTTCCAGAAAACCCATCCTTAGGAAAAATAAGGTACAGAAATCTTGTTCTTCGTCCAGAAGGCATGAAAATTTAGGTTTTTAAATTTTGTTTTTCGTCCAGAAGTTGTGAAGTTTTTTAGTCAAAGAACTTTTTACTTGTAAACAAATAAGATTCTCTTGGCCAATTTATAGATATATATTATAAATATATAACTAAGCTAGTGATCGCTAGTTGTCTGCTACAGCGATGATTTAAACATAACATATAAAAATATTATAAGACCATGGAATGCTTTATTGAATGATTATAAAAATGAGATCATTCTTCATTTGTTTTATTGCATTGCTCTTCATCCAATCTACTTTGAAGGTGCGAAGCCTTAAATATCTAGATATATCTTTCTTTGGAGATCAGAGGGAATATCTTCAAACTGTCAATACTCCTCACTCGAGATAGTGCCACAAATGTAAGATCTATTGTTTCTTTGCTACCAACATCTATACATGCTTTCTCCAATGTCATTCCCTGTGACTTATGTATCATTAAAGCCCATGCTAATCTAAGTGGTAGTTGG
>MNCI01003909.1:38353-101864 GCA_015680685.1 Gnetum montanum | reverse complement strand
GAGGGTTTCATTTACTTTTACCTTCACCAACTAGATGTGCTTTTCATCCACTTATTTCTATAGACCAACCTAATCTCTATAATGACCTTTGACTCTGTCAAATTTTAGAGCCTTTGATTTCTAGCTAGCTACCTTTATTACATTTATCTAGTGAAGGGCACAGACCTCCTTCATGGAGAGGTTTCTATTTTTAGTTTCCAATCTTCTTAGCTCTATGTGTGCTCTAGCTAGTTGCTTCTCCTGTTGATGGATAAAGTCAGTCAACTATTGCTTCTACTTATTAGTTGTAGAATATGGTTCTCTATAGTTAGTTGCATATTCTCCTAGTGGGTTTGATCCAAGGCCTTCTAAATTTTATGTTTTGTAGCCTTTGCCAAGGATTGATAGAACACTATCATCTCCATCACATCCTCAACCCCTTTTAGTTTGGTGTGAAGTTATTCAAGAGCTTCATCTCTTCTGAATGCTGAGTTGAGAAATGCAAGATCCATAATTTGAGCTCTTAATTCGACAACTTTAGCAGCCAAGCATTTGTTCAACTCCTTAACTGTTTCAAGTTATCCTTCCAACATGATGTTTTTGCCCCTTGCCTCTAGAAAATTTGACTAGGTCATAGTAATATTATTTGAAAGATCAAAGAAATTTGGAAGTGATTGCCCAGTTTCCACCAGTTGGTCCATTAATTCTTCATGTTGTGTTATGCTTAATTTGCCACTTATGATCCCTATAGATGTCTACACATCTTTAAGTAGTATAGATGCCATAGGTGTATTGAGTATTTTGGTAATTCTATTAGCAACCACCTTTGCTGGTGTCTCCTATCCTTGGTGCTACATCACTAGTACTATTGCCCCCTCACCTTTCTCCAAGTGCATCAAGAAGGTTGTAGTGTTCCTAGAGATTTTTAGGAGTGGTTGCTATTCTGTGAGAGATAATGTGACCTCTCTAGCACTAGGATTTGACCTCATGGACAATTGCATTCTTTGGGCTGAGAAAATAGATCCACCTCCTCACATCAACTTGATTGTTTAGGCCACCTCGTATACATGACTCATTACTAGTTGGTACATAGATGGGTCCTTGCCACTCACCTACTCATTGCCCTTGTTAGCTCAAGAGCCATTCCTGATATTCGTGTAAATATTAGGCTATTGTAGCGATGTCTAGCTTAATTGTTTTGAGTCACAGGTGAAGGTGGTGGTTGATACTCTACTTTTTGAATGATTATTGCATGCATTTTAACATTGATCATTTTTGTACAATTAGTGGTCGAGGTAGGTCTAATAGCATCATTTGCATAACGGACTATCCCTTTCCTCCAATAAATTTTTCTGATGAGGCATGGGAAAGGGAGTGCTTTATTTCCACATTAATTTCTTTTAAATTGTTTCTTCATCTCTAAATAGATTAGTTGTGGAAGGTTGATAGGGAATATCCCACTTAGAGTAGTATACACACAAGTAAAAAAGGTAGTGATCTTGCTTGGCCTCATTATGGGATTGAGGTAAAAGGCTACAATAATGTAGTGGATCCTTTCTGCAGGTGTGAGTGCATCAAACTCCTTATGATCAATACCATAGTATTATTGCACCCATTCTTTCTTGATGCTAGGGTCTGCTAGCATTAGACTCTCAGTGAGATTTTCCCCTATTTCTTGAAACCCAAGCACTATAGCAATGGCCTATACTAAGTAGGAAACTAATATGTCCTTGATTTTGACTATTGAATTGGCCTACCTATTGTTCTAGAATAATAATGTCTCTCCCATGTACCACTTAGTGGAAGTGATAATTGGCCACATGGGAGAGGTCTTTAGTTGGTCTTGAACTTTTTTAGGTGATTGCTTTAGGAAAGTTCCAAATTTTAACTCTTGGAGCACTATTTTCTAGACCTCCCTTGATCTAATTTGATTTAGACAAGCTTCTATCAAGGTCACCTCAAGGTTTGCTTACTAGGATCATCCTAGTGGGAATGTTTTGTTACTATTGCTGATTTTGGAATTTGATGAATAGATTCCATGTTAGTCTCTTCCTTAAGAGGACCTATGGCTTGGGTTGTAACTAGTTCTTCCTAGGCTTGTTTTTGGCCCCTTCCCATTCTTAGCTATTTCTCCCTTTGTTTTGATAGTTCTCCTTCCTACGTGTGTTTTCTGTTTGGTGCCATCTACAATCACAACACATCTGTGAATTAGTAGATATAATGTGTAAGTTTAAATTTTTAAATACATTCCCTCATTAGATAGTTACACATGGGTAAGGTTGGACCATGGAATATTTATATTTTATTATTATTTTATTAATTAATTTCATTGTAAGTATCACCAAAGCTCGTTGGAAGAGTTTAACTCTATAATTTGGTGTTTAAATGTTGGTTTTTGAGTTAAACCTTTATGGGAGTTAGAAAAAATGATGAAACATTTTTCATCAAAAATGGCACATTTGTGACCCCTATGACTAAGATATTACCTCTAGTAGCTATAGGGTCAAAGGACAAAGTGATTTGGATAAATGATTAGGAAGTTATGGGCTCTGAAAATTTGAAAAAATCCTTTGGTGTTTGTGAGAAAATGTGAAAATTTTAAAGTGGGGTCACACATATATATACTATTTTTTCTGCTACGTCAATAGGGCTATGTATACGGGGCCTCATATATACATCTTCTCCATTGACGGGGCCCCGTATATGAAGCCCATAGACAAAATTTTTAAACTTGAATATCTTGAAAAATATAAGGAATTTTTGAATGAATTTGGAGTTCACGGAGTCCCAAAAAAGCCAAGAATATGATGAAATCATTGAAGAGGATCTTTGAAAGCTCAAAAATTGAAAATTTTGATGAAGAATATGTTTATTAAATCAAATCTGTAAAGGAACACATGATTTGATGTAGAAGATGGATGTACAAAAGATTCTGATTGCAAGAATGCCTTAGGATATGGTGCTTAACAAACCCAACCAAGAGATATGCAAGTGAGTCTCTCCATAGTAGGCACATGCCTTGTTTTCCCTTGCATAACCTCAACCTAAAGAGTTCGTAATCCCCATAGGCAATTAATGGTTAATGGAAGTTAAGGACCAAAACCTAGAAGATTCTATCCAAGATTGAAGCATGTTAGACAAAGATATGAAATCAAGAACATGGATACTAATAGTGAGGTTAGTTATGGATAGCAGGGATAGATGATGGAGAAGGTGGAATGGAATTCCAAAATGAGGCCATAAGAAGTCCCTTATGGATTTGTGTTTAAAATGACCTAAGAAGATCCATCCTTAGTCTAGACCAAAATTAATCACTTTAAGGGACTTCAGATCATCACTCCAAGACCAATCCACCCCCTTGAGAGACAAGAGTGCTTCCTTAGAATAACCATCATTTCATAATGAGAAGAAAATAGAAGCAAGAAGTGAGAGAGGGCCTTAGTTAAAGGGGACCTTCACGCATGGGTAACATGTCTTTCTAGTCCCATAGCCAATCATTGTAGCCCATTTATTTTTCTAAGGGATGTGCTTTGAATTCCCATCATGTTTTTTATTTGTTTTTAATTTTATTTTTTTCATTTTTTTCTTTTTCTCTTTAGGATGGAAACCACATCATGTAAATACTTTATTCAACTTCCTATTATTGGTTGACATAGAATAGTGAGAAGTCCATGAAAACACTCATGCACCTAAGCAAGTAGAAGAGTACAAAGAGTATTGAGTCCCCTTGAAGTCACATCCTATGCAAACCTTTGAATCCTTCTCAATTTTGGAACCTACCAAGATCACAAATTTATTAAAAGTTTATTTAAGGAAAGGGACATCAAATTTCCAAAACAAAGAAAACCATAGAGTTTGTGGATGGGTGGATGTCATGGACTTACTACGAGTTCCATGAAAAAGAAACCATGACTTAGCCATTGGTACAAAAATTCAAAAATTGAAATTGAACATTAGCAAAAAAAATATTAAGCACAAATTACCATTAGTAGTAGCTATAGCACTACTATGTCCTATTGGCACAAAGCACATTTATTAGAAAAAATCAGAAAATCATACTTAAATAAAGTAAAATATATAAGAAAGTGTAAAATATTCAAGAAAGATTCAAATGTATTAATGATGGTGTAAAATAAAAAATAGCATAAAATAAAAATATGTTTTAAAATAAAAAAGATGTAAAATAAAAAAATTACAAAGATAAAAATGTGTAAAATGAAAAATAGAAAAATAGAAGCCACATGGATGATTAATATGGATGGCCATCTCTACCATGATTGTGTTGGAAGGAAGATATCTAAAAAATTGAGTGTGGCTATCCATCCATTCAGGTATTTTTTTACACTAGCTTGCTTGGGCTCATGGAAAGGCTTTATTTGTTGGATGTTGATCAACTACTTTTTATTTGGGCGGTCAGGTTTGTGTATGATCATGACCCCAGAAGAAATGATTTCATCAATTATATAAGGCCCTTCCCACAATGTTTGGAATTTAGTTTTTTGAGGTATGTATGTGGGATTGCAGTAGAAAAAATTATCTCTTAGTTGAAATTTTACTTTCTATATTCTAAGGTCATCTTGTTGTTTATTGAATGCATTATGTACTTCATTCAAAGATAGGGCCACTAATCAATTTTTGTCAAGCACATTTAGGTTGATCAACATTTCTTTTTGTTCTAGACTTAGGTCAAGATCTAGATCATAGGTTGTTAAGAGTGTACAGAGCTCGGATTAAATTGGAAGCATTGGAATTTTTTCATACACCAACTTATAGGAAGAGTAGTCAATAGGGAGTTTTCATGTTGAGTGGTAGGTCCAAAGAAAATTGTTGAGTTTTATGCTATAGTCTCCTATATTTGTTGACGGTTTTTAGTAGAATGTTTGTAATCTTCCTATTAGTCACCTCTGCTTGATTGCTAACTTGGGAATGATAGGATGTTATTAATTTATGTTCAACCCCCAAGTGTTGCATGAGTTTTCAAAAAGTGGCAAATAAAAAATGGGTTCCATTATCAGAAATCAGTGCATGTGGCACCCCAAACCTATTTACAACATTTTTTGTGCAAATTAACTAGTGTTGGATGATGTTAAGTAAGTGACAGCTATTTCTTTTGCCTATTTGGTACAGTAGTCAACAATGATGATTATATACACCTTCCCATTGGACATGGGTGTGATGGGATCCATGAAATCTATGCTCCATATGTCAAAGGGTTCTAGTGGTTGAATCCACTATTGAGGACCCTCCATTCAGGTGGTTATCCCACCATTTTGTTGATAGCACTCACAAGATTAGACAAATTGGTGGACATCCCTGAAGATTGTGGATCAATAGTATCCTACCATCATGATTTTTATGACCATGCATCTTCCAACATAGTGGCCTCCACATGGGCCTTCATGAGCATCCCAAAGAATGCACAATTGATCTACATCAGGTACACACGAGCAAACTAAGCCATCGGCATACACCTTGTAAAGGTGTCTGTTGATTTCCATGAAGTGCTTAGCTTGATGAAGAAACTATTGTTTCTTCTTGTTGTTCAAATCTTGTGAAATCTCCTGAGTGAAAAGATAAGTAAGGATGCTATCATACCATTCTGGTTCTAGGGAATTTGTTCATTTATTGTAGTGGATAAGAGTTCATCAGGAAATAGATAAGATAATGGAATTTCCTCCTCTTTATTATCCCATTACAACTGAGACACGTTGTTAGTGACCACATTCCTAGTTCCTTTTTTATCTACCATTGTAAGATCAAATTCCTACAAGATCATCAACCACCATATGAAACGAGGGCTCACCATTGGCTTATTCTTGAGGAAGAAAATGGCACTATGATTAGTATGCAAAAACACTTTATATCCAAGAACATAGTGCTTGAACTTTTCCAGAGCATACACCACCACCATTAGTTCTTTCTTTGTTGTGGTGTAATTTAGTTATGCATCCACAATGCTTCTACTTTCATAGTGGATGTAATGTGGACTTTTCTTATTGTCCAACTATGTAAGCATGACTCCTAAGGCATAGTTAGATGCATCTATCATGATATGGAATGGTTTGGACCAGTTAGATGCTCATAGAATTAGAGTCTCTACAAGATTCTACTTTAGGGTCTAGAAATCAATTTCACATTCCTTAGTCTAGATGAAGGAAGCATCTTTGTTTGTTAGCTCAACCAATAGTTTCGTGATCTTAGAAATTTTTTTTATGAATCACTGATATTAACCAATTTGTCTAAGGAATGACTAAACATCTTTAATAGTTTTTGGTTAACAAGTGATTCCTTGGATGACCCTTATCTTTTCAAGGTCTACCTAGATCCCTTCTTGTGAAATTTGGAATCCCAATACAACGTTCTCTTGGACCATAAGA
Organism: Gnetum montanum; assembly: GCA_015680685.1. Lineage (NCBI taxonomy): Eukaryota > Viridiplantae > Streptophyta > Gnetopsida > Gnetales > Gnetaceae > Gnetum > Gnetum montanum. Next base: position 95,508 of record MNCI01003909.1, on the reverse strand, counting down.
TGGCTCTTTTGCTAGTTGAGTTATAGATTTGTTTTCATACATCATTTTAGTAGTTGCTCAAGGTGGTCCAAGGCTTGCTTGAATGTAGTACCATAAGTAGAGAAGTCATCCATGAAGACTTTCACTCTACTACCTATTTGCTACTAAAAGATGCTTAAGACCAAGCATTAGAAAGTCGCAGCAGTAGTGCATAGACCAAAAGGCATCTTGTAATATGCAAAGGTTCCCCAGGGACTTATGAATGTTGTTTTATTTTGATCTTTTGGTGCAATATAGATTTGGTTATATCCACTCAAACCATCTAGAAAACTATAATAACAATGCCTAGAAATGGTGTCCAACACTTGATCAATGAATGAAAATGAAAAATGATCTTTGAATCTTACCATGTTTAATAGCCTAAAGTCAATACAAACCCACCATTTCCTCCTCTCTTTGGCACTATGATGAGTGGACTGACCCACTCGCTATCCACAATGGGGTAGATGAACCTTGCATTGAGAAGTTTCTCAATCTTCTCTTTGATGATTTACTTTAATTTTTGGTTCAACTACCATTGTGGTTGCCTCCTTGGCTTCATGGATGGATTAGTGTAAATGTAGTGCTAACATATTCATTGATTAATTTCAGTAAGTTTTGAATATGACCAAGCAAAGGCTATTGATCATTTGTTGACTACTTTCAACAGTTTTGATTTTCTACCTAGGAGCAAGTTTGGCATTGAGTATAACCATCTTGCCATTTTTTAAGAATGCATATTCTAGGCTAACAAGTAGAGTTTTCAACTCTAGGGGCTCTTGTTTAAAATTCTTAGGGATCTCCAACTCTTCCCAATTAGCATTAGTGTTCTCATCATTAGAGAGTTTGTAATGAACTTATTCTAGTTCATCTATGCCCATGACATAGGCACATGTTAGGCTCTAAGTAGGTTCCATGCATATTGTACTATTATTAGAATTAGTAGTTAGTCACTAGGTGTCCTCTTATTTTGTCATTACTGCATACAAACATATTTGAATATTTGCTTCTTGTGCACACTGCTTGCATGTAGAAAGAGATGCTCGTTTGATTGCCCAAAGTATTTGCATACAATTGCCCCTTTTATCATTGTACACGATGCATGGAACTAATCTCTTCTCAATCTTTCCAAATGCATTTTCTTTAGAGATTTCTAGGGAAAGATCTATGATGTTCATTCTTGCATCAATAGTGCTTATTTAAATTCTTTCCATGATGATTGGGAAGTCCCCCTTACAATTTTCAACCTTGATTACCAAGAAATTGGTAGGAAAATATCATCCATAGATAATGGTCAAAATGTCTTCAACCAATCTAAATGGAACAGTGATGGATTGGCCTACCAATTTCAATCTAATATTTCTTTTCTTGAAAGGCGATAGGTTCTAGGTAGTATACATGTCATGAGAAATCAAGTTGACACCAGAACTTGAATCAAGAAGAGCTTTACATGGTCCATTTCCAACAATTGTAAATAAATAAGAGAACTTCTAGGATCAGCTCATTTCCTAGGAATGTTACCAACTCAAATCCAATTAGATACAATTGATTCTTCTTTAGCATCACAAAATCAAACCTTCCTCTTTTTGATGGAAAGTTCCCTATTATATTCCTTCGCACTTTCATGCTTTCTCAAATCTTCTTTTTCTTTTGCTACTTGCTCAATTTTCCTTTGGATTTAATGGGCTTACATTTTTGATAGTCTCCCTTAGGCAGAGACTCCAAGATTTCTCTTTTTTTCTAATCTAAGTCCATCTGTGATATGGAAAAGTTATTCCCACTGAGACTAACCATAGCTAGGGCATCGGTGTATGAGAGAATAGTATCTACCCATGGTGGTTTCCAAGGGTTCATGGTTTCCTTAATTCCATCCTTGGATTTTCCTTCTCAAATTAGACATTATATAGTATATCTAATACTTATCATTAAATAGCACTAGCTTTGTACTCCACTTGTAGATAGATTCCAGCTCTAAAGATTGGTACCAGCTTTCTGCTTCCTTGATGAGTGTCTTAGGAAATAACTTTAATTTTTGCTAATTATTTTTAATACTTTTTAAGGCATTGTGAAAGGCTTGAAGATTTGTTTGTGGGTAAAATTTATATTTCCCCTCAAATCTAGTAATATTGTTCATATTAAGTCATCTAATCCATGTATCTTTCACATGCCTAGTTGGAATGTTTATAGCCTCTGCAACGTTTGATCAAAAGGCTCATCGTTATTTCCATTGACACTAGTGTGGTTTAGGTACAATAATGCTCAAATAAAGATCTATACACTTTCTAACTCCTACTATGGGCACTTAGAAAAATATTCTAACACTCAAATGAAAAAATTGCAAGATCTTTGCTACAACTATGACTTCAACTCCTCATAAACATAGCTATGAGTGGGTATTTATAATTTTTATTACTAGGCTACATCGATGAGGCCCTATAGATGTAGTAAATGCTACATTTATGTAGCCCCATCAATAGGGTAACACCACGTAAATGGAGGCCCATTAACAAGGCCATGTCAATGGGGGCCTATTGCCGCAACACTTTTATGCTTATCAATCATTTTCATAGATAGATTTTATCACTAAATATTTTTTATGTATCATGTTAAAACTTTTAACATCATATTAAAACTTTGTAATTTCAATGTTCCATTGAAATTGAAGTCTTTCACCATTTTTTTCAAGTGCAAACTTATTTTCAAGGACAAGTTGACACACTAGTAATAACCCTATGAAGTCATAGAATTTCATTAATCATTGCTATGGCCTTATCATTTACTTAAGGTGTCTTTGAAATATAGAAGCTACTAAATCTTAGGAGGAATCAAGCCTTTTTAAGTGGACTTAGTTTGACAAAATACAATGTAGCCTTTGTCAAATGGGAGCTTGACTACAACTTGACTTCTGATGTGCTCAAACTCATGTTGGAGTTTGAGGAAGCTTACAATCTACCACCCTTACTTCCCAATCCTAATCATCCCATTAAGCTAGATGATAAGGAATTTAAGGATCTAGTATACTTTTTTCTGGAACAAGAGAAGATGTACGAACAAGTTGATTTACAAATTCAAGAAGCTAGGATGAAGAACATCCTAGATCAACCTCTTGGTCCTCATATCACTCTCAAGACAAGGAGAGAAAGTGTTGCCTTTGAGTCTAACATTCATCTAATGAAGATGAAGAGTAACCAACTAAGAAAATTGGCAAAAGTAACCCCCATTCTTGTCATATTTATCATGCTAACATCTTGCCTACTTAAAGTAGTGTACCTAGATTTGTTCCTCTCTACTGAATCATTTCATCTTCCTACTACTACTACTTCAATCTATTAACTCTTCCCATATAACAATGTTAGTAATCCACACTCCATTTTCTAGTCATAAATTCAATCTTTTGGATTCACTTTTTATTCCATTCCAAAGCCTTAGCCCACTATATCTTTGTTTTGATCTTTTTCATTATCTACTCTTGCCTCATAACCATCTGACATTCCACAAGCCATAGGTACTTTCCATTTCCCTGTATACTCATCAAACCTAGTTTCCTTAGGTATACTTTCTCCACCTCTAAGTGGACCCATTTCTCATGTGCCTTCTTTCCAAACTTCTTCATTGGCTACTATAATCTCATCCACCATCGACTTCCCTAGAATAGATCTGTAGCTACTTGCATTACTTAATGACATTATGTTTCATCTTTAGACCAATGAAGATAAAATAGTAATGGATAAGGTTTTAAATGACCTCATTAGCTCTACAATTCCTTTATCAATCTTGCCTAAGGAAGTTTTGTTGTTTACTTTTACTAAGTATAATGGTGAGGTGGGAGACCTCATGAATCATGTGATCATATTCAAAAACAAATACATGCTTCTAGCCCCTTACCCTTATATTGTGTTGAGATGTTTCTCTAACTCACTATATGGAAAAGCTTTGGAATGTTATAGATCCCTAACACATGGATCTATTACCTCTCAAGAGCAACTACATGAAGCCTTCATTGAACCCTTCAAGTTCAATATGCCTCAAAGTACCAATGTTATGTCTTTCATTGACATCAAGAAAGTGCAAAATGAACCCATTAATAAGTTCATTTCTCAATGGATAGTGGCATCAACAAAACTATCCTATCATTTGGATGAATGTAAAATACAAAACACCTTTGAAGTGGTTGTTATTAAATACATTTAGAAGAGAATGATTGATCCCAAGCCTCATTCTTTGAATGATGTCTTGGCTGCTAAATGCATTGAAAAATAAGCCATTCAATGCAATGACCAAGAATTCATGGTAATTCCTAATAAAGCTACTAAGACTTATGAATAAGAGAAGACATCCTCAACACTTGCAAGTGTTTTCTCTCTTTCTAAAGGATAAAACAATGCTTTCTCAATTTCTTCCTCATCTAGTCAACTATCTAGACCTCACAAGAGTAGAGATTAGTATACCAAGATACTTATGAGATACTCTTTACTTCTAAAAAATCTTCTTAGAGATGACCACCTTAAGGTGGAGTATGTCTTTGAACAAGCAAGAGCATGCTTGAATCCTTCTCAATAACAAGAAGGAGATCCTAAGGTGCCTAAGTGATACGACTATCATAAATACTACTACTAACATGAGACTACTAGACATGATATAGATAATTATAGGAATCTAAAAGATGATGTTTAGAACCTCATTGATAAGGATAAAATAATGGTGGAAAGTGACCCATCCACTATGCATCTAGATAACTAGTAACTAGAAGTATTTCACATCTCCTTAGGAGCTAGAGGAATGATTTTAGCATTCAAGACTAAATGCAAAGCTTATAAGTCTCCACCTAAAGAGCCTTATGTCATTCATTGGTTTGACTATAGTCAATCTAGGTAGACATCAACACAATCTTAAAAGCCCTATGTCATTCCCTAGTTTGACTACACCACACCATCTAAGCCTAAGCACTCATCATCACCTTCTTATCACATTTATGCCACTAACTCTTATTAATCCACTCCTACTCAATGTTTACCATCATCCACTTCCCATCTTATTGCATCTCATACTAAACCTCAGAATACTATTCCATCCATTACACCTCAAACATATTCTTTCCTCTCACCTCATGTGAAGATTTTGACTCATAGTCAACATATCAATGAATTCTACTCAACTAAGTAAAAGGAGAAGACAACTAATGCCTTGAAGAAAGCTTATAAAACAAGAAATAATGTTTATTTTTAGCACTAATAAGAGGCAACATCTTGAAGTGACCTCTCATCTTCTTCTAATCCTATATATCCTATTATAGTGGTACTTTCTCCACAACCATTTCAGCCTACATACAATAAGATCTTACAATAGATTATCTCTATTTTCCATTCCAAAGGCACTAACTTATCCTTGTATAACTCATGGTAACCTCTAAAGAACATCACACTATAACATATGATGTTATTAATAGGATCATGATCTTAAGTGACATCACTACTTAGATGGAAGCTATATCCTATTTTCTTCAAGTTCCTCACTATGGATCAAATATTCTAAACTTTCATGGTGAGAGCATCAAGAGATCACCATCAAAATGTCTTCAAAAGCTACATTTCTGCTAATATATATTGATGATAGTGCTAGATCAAATGTGATCACATGGGCTGTTATCAAGCATATTAACCTTTAGGATTAGATAGTGTTTAATGAAACCTGCATTAACCTCTTCTTGTTTCATAGTACACGAGTAGAGGTTATAGGTTTCATTAGGATACCATTCATGGTAGGCAATGCTATGTAGTTTGATGCTATCTTTATAGTGATACGTGAGTGCCCTAATGTTAATGGCATACTAGAGTATTCCTTGCTAGCTGAACATAGAGCTATGTCTTCTCCATTACATCAGGAGATATACATACTTGTTTGCAATTGTGAGATAGTTATCTCTATGGATAGTCAAACTCCTTGTGTCTCTCATCTTGATTGAGAAGCACATTCCTATCAACTCAATGGAAATATAACTTAAAACTTGATGGAACCTATAGATAAGCCTATAGTTCCCTACTTTTCTAAGAACTCTGAGCTTATCTTTGATTTTGTAGACTTAGGCAACAAGTCTCCTTTTGACATTAAATTCAATGCATTATGCTTTGATGAACTGGACATATCCTTGTCTAAGAAGAAGGATTCTCCTTATCCTTCTTACTCAACTAATCATAGGTTTATTATCAATATGATAACCTTAGATCCATAAACTTTAGTAGTCTCTTCTTTCTTATTTTCCATCTTTTGTTTTTCATTAGGTGGTGGATGTCTACTAGCACATGTTAGAATTTTTCTTTTAGTTTTATTTTGTTGTTTACTATCATTAGGAAAATGATGATTAGTGAATTTTTCTTAACTCTTTCCTCTTTAATCATTTTTTATTAATGGGTAATGTTAAATTGACAAGTAGTTATAAGATTCAACGTGTCACATTAATTCTAGCTATTACTACATAGAAAAATGGTGAAGTCAAAATTAATGTGAACATAGATTTTATTTCATTTTAAAAACTTCGTCACAAAGATTAATGCACATCATAAATTTCAACATGGTGTCAAATGCTCATGTCAATCACACTTGACATTTATTATAAAATAGTTTCACTAGAAATAAATGACATAGACTTAATCTTTTTCAACTTCTTTTTCAACCTCTTAATTGATTTGCATTGGCATTGGCTCTTCTACTACTAACAATTAGATACTCTTTTCAAGATATTCATATAAAAAATTAAGACCAAATGAGTTAGTCTTAGATTGAATAAAATAAAATCAATTCTTAAAAGTCTTTAATGTTTATCTTGAGTCTCTTCATAAATTTTAAGGATTTACTATTCTATCTCCTTCAAGCTCAAGTTGACTATGTCTAACTTTTCAAAAGCTAAACTTGGGATCTTTGATAGAATAGCAGCTCATTCTTCTTCATATTCCTTTAAAAATTTAGGGGAGATATCATCATCTTCCTCTTGTATAGCAAGTTCCTCTTCAAGATCCTTCTATTCATCTAATAGTGTGGTAATTACCATACTTTATCCAAAATCTTCAAACAGTGCTTCCAACTTTGCCTATTTAATAAACAAACTCCTTATTTTTCTATCTATATAGATACCTTTATTCTCTTTTAGTAGCTTGCGATGCTCCCTTTTGTATCACTTCTTCTTGGTCTACTATTTCCTCCCACAATGTTTCCATGCTACAACTAAATTTCTTAAGCTAGTCATTAAACATGTTATTGTCAGTGTTGATTGCTTTCTTTTCATTAAGAATCTTTGAAATTCCACCACCTTATTTTTTTCCATATAGTATACCATGAAAGGAGGGTTATTCCTAACCATGCTATAGCCTTGAACCTTTGCTTCTAGCAACTTGACTTGGTCCAACAACAACCTTATTTACTTGTTACTTTCTTCCTTATTCTTTCATTCTTGCTTGAATGAATCTAGAAGTATGGCATTAGTGTTGGCATGTTTAGTGGCCAACACTTCCATATCCTTAGCATAATTAAGGGTAGCACTTATTTTCTTTGTAGCAATATTTTTTGCTACTACATCTTATTACTAGATCATAGAAAGTGACATGATTCCTATTTAACTTTATCTTTATTTCTACATTTTAGCCAACAGAACATTAGATTCTCTTCTTATAGCTAATTAATGTTATTCTATAGTAATAATATTCTTAATTTGCCCTATTTTGGAGATAGCAATTTCAACTTTGCTTCCATGACTTTAGCTAGAAATTCTACCATCATCTGCTAATCCTTGATGTAAGACTAGATTTTCCTTTTCATCTCTGGTGTAAAGAGGAAAATTGTTAAGTATTTGTGATGTCAAAGTATTATCAACATAAAAAATTTTGATGTCATGTCCTTTTTACTTACCATATGATGTGGAAAGTCTTGAACTCACCACCTCCTTGATCCACTTAGAAATCTCTACATCAGTTAGAACTTATTTACTTGGAGGTGTGACATCTATAGGAGGTGAAGAAAGGAGTTCAAATTCTAGAAGTTTATGAATTCTCCTATCTCTACTCTCTTACTCTTCTTCACATGTTTCATCAAAAGGTAAATCGAGAAAGTTAGAAAAATCCATTTCCTATACACCCTTCATTTTCCTCTAATGAAAATAAGTCCTCCAAGAAGTTCTTCTCCTCCTAGATCATATCCTCCTTTTGGCCTTTGGGAATGGAAGGAAGGATAGAATGTAGTCTCTTTATTTTAAGTTCTAGGGATTTCTTATTTCTTTTAGTTTTTGTAGTAAAAAATTGGTTAAGTGTTTGCATCATGTTGTTTTTCTAGTAATGTCAAAACTCGAAATAATGCCATGTCAAAGACACCTGGCATAAAAAATTATACAAAAACTAACTCAAATACTTACTTATTCTTGCTTCTAGTTTTTTCTTAGAGACATTGACTTCTAATATCAGGGAGTACATTTCTTCCTCTAGAAAAATATTTCTCTTCCTTGATGCATTCTCTTTTCCAAAGGTTTCATAGGTGCTCTCCAAAATCACCTCCTTTCCTGCCTTTAAGTGAATTACAAGTATGTAGGTGCATTCTGGTCAAATTCCATCGACCTCTTTGGGTATCTAGGATTTAGATAATAAGGTCATGATTAATGCTTATCATTGTCTTCCTAATCACAACTTGTGTTGATTCTATGGATATCGTTAGGTGTGATTGAGTCATATGCTATTTATTTTTTTGTTATTATTTTATATAATTAGAAGCATCACTAGGATAAAGTGATTAAAGTATTAAATTCTAATTAATTATGTAATTAAATAATTTAAGCTATTTTAAACATAGAGTAGTCATTCCTACTTTTTCTACACATCCTAAACCTATACTAAAGTTGCTAGGTTACCAAGTGTTTACGGCTAGGTGTACANCTAATCTAGCCTAAGTGCAACGAGCAACCGATTCCTTGATCAACCGTACACATCTTGGACTTCGTGCACGATTGCCACTGGGACTACCAAGCATAGGCCTAGGTACGCCACTAGGATTACCAAGCGCAGACCCCAAATAGGCCACTGGGTTACCAAGCGTAGATCCCCCTAGCTACACCACTGGGCTACCAAGCAGTCACACTTAAATGCTCATAATCAAGTCGTACTCATTCCGCTTCTAGGATTTTAAGGGTGAGAGACTAATCACGATGAGCAACCGATCCCTTAACTAGCCGTACACATCCGTAGATGTTCATAGCCAAGTTGTACTCACACCGCGCTATGAAAGCAATAAATAACATTAAATAAATAACAAATAGATAAACTAAGTGAATGCTACAATGATGAAGTAATCTCGATCTTTATTGCCGATCATGTGCATGTCCAAGTATGGCACACTCGAATAAAGACACCGTACAATTACATTCACCACATTGCGGGCAGACACGGGAAAAAATCTAACTGTAGAGGGATCAAACTGCCAGAGCTTCACTACTCTAAAACTAGGATCCCGAACAAGGGAGAGTCGTGTCTTATTTATAGACATGGCGGCGGACTGCGATATCATGTACGTGATATCGTAGGGAAAGATGCGATATCGCGTACGTGATATTGCGGGGGATGCGATATCGCGTCGGCTGTGATATCGCATACGCAATATCGCGGCCTGTGCGAACCGCATCTCATCAGTATTCACTACTAAGATTACCAGGTATTAATATATTATGCTCAAAGTGGTTATACTCATGTTGCTATAGAATGAAATATTAAATTCCTAAGAGCACAAAAAGTAAAGTGCTGGAAAGTAAACTAAATGCTAATCCCAAAGTTTGCAATGGAAGGAATAAATCTCTATTTTATTACTATAATGCAAAAGTGTCCAAGTGTATCTTGCACTTAAATAAAATTCCATATAATCAATTCAATTCACACTATAGTCAATTAGAGGGAAATTTAACAAATTCCTATGGAGAGAAGTTTCAAGAACTTTGGTGCACTACTAACTAAACTATGTTCAATGCGGATGATGTATTCATATTTATAGATTTCAAGTGAGAGAGTATCGACACATATGTACCAATGCATCAAAGGATGCCTCGATGGCGATACATTGGTGTAGCTACCCAACATATTAGGTTTTATCAATATATTTATTAATGAAATATAGGAATGATTGTGCAATAAGAAAGAAAATCATGCTATCAAAATTGGATCCCAAGAAGTAAATATTCTCTTATATGTAGATTGATGAATCGTATTTTGTCTAGCTCTGATATCAAATATTCGATATCGAGGCCTAAGAAGCGATGTCAAATATTTGATATCATGGCATGTGTGTTGGCCTATAAATATAGCACTTGGGTGCATGGTTTGGGAATATGTTAGTTAATAGAGTAGCCAAAATCTTATAGTTTTATTTAATTTAGAGACTAGTTAGTAAGTGCCTACAATGTGGATTTGAGTCAATTTTATAGCATCTTATTTGAGTGGCAATGTACCTAGACACATTCCATGGATGGCAATAAGATCGAGATTGATTCTTATTCATTGCAATACTTTGACTTAGATTAAATTTACTTTTAATGTAATTTATATTCCATGTACTCACTTAATATTTACATTTTCATGCACATTAATGAATTTTTGGAATGAGAGTGACCAATTGCAAGCATAAACACATATTCGCTTGGTAATCCCACCAGTGTTATTGCATGGTTTACCTAGTAGCATAGCGCTTGGTAATCCCTCTAATGGATAGGTGCGCTGAGGAAATGTATAGCAAGCTAGGAATAGACATTCATCACCCATAGGGTAGTTTAGACTTTACTTTTCATTGTTAATTAATTTAAATAATTGATTTCTTTATTGTCATCAAGAGTAGCATAAGGCCAAAACAACATCAAAAATAATATGCCTCACTCTAGACTAAACCATACATGACAAAGTTACCGCTAGTCCAAGTGGGAAGACAATGAACTGTGATCAAGGCATAATGATCTAGATGCCACAACTAGTCCTATCCATGAAATTTGACTAGATCATGCATGAACACTTGTGATTCTTATGGTTGGGCATAGGTAATGTCAACTCTCATCAAATAGGTTATAGGGGCCTCATCATAAATATGATTGTAATGGCAGTTTGTTATTTCTTTTCTTCATAAATATGATTGTAATGAAAAATATGATTGAAGGGTATTATTGGCCTACTTTATTCCAGGACACCCATCAATTCATCTAATCTTGTGAGTGTTGTCAACGTGATGGGGGAATGACTCCTAGAATGGAAGGTCCACAACAATGGATTCAACCATTAGAACCCTTCGACATTTGGGGAATCGATTTCATGGGTCCCATTACACCAATATCCAATGGAAAAGCTTACATCGTAGTTGCCATAGACTACTTAACAAAATGGGCTAAAGCAGCTGCTATTAAAGATTGCACATCATCTACAGCTGCTTGATTTTTTCAACAACAAGTCGTCAATAGGTTTAGTGTGCCATGTGCACTTATCTTTAACAATGGAACATACTTCACAAGTGCAACTTTTCAAAAGCTAATGCAATGCTTAGGGGTTGAGCACAAATTGACTACATGATACCACCCCCAAGCAAATGGTTAAGCTAAGGTCACCAACAAGGAGATTACCGAGATACTGACCAGAACTATTAGCAAATATAGATGATATTGGAGCACTAAACTGAATGATGCTCTTTGGGCATACCGCTCCACATGGAAACTCCCTATAGGCTACTCTCCCTATGAGTTAGTGTATGAAAAACTCCCAACGCTCCCTATCCAAACTGAGCTCCATACACTAACCATAGCATGTGACCTAAACATTGACCTTGATCTAGCACAAAAACAAAGGTTAATGACTCTTAACAAGCTAGATGAGAATCGACTAGCTGCTCTATCATCTAATGAGTTACACAAGACATTTAATGAACAACATCATGACCTAAAAATTAGGAGAGTCAAGTACCAACCAAGAGATAAGGTTCTTTACTAGAACCCCACACTTGTGTCACAACAGAAAAAATTTCAAACACTATGAGAAGGACCTTACATTATTTATGAAAATTTTCCTTTAAGGGCCATGACCATATATAAACCTGAGAGCCCATATAAGAGACTATTAGTCAATGTGTAGCAAAAAAAAACCTTTCCATGAGTTTAGGTCAGCCAAGACATATGCTACCTTTGTAAGTGGGCAACCTTGCTCATTATTTTGGATCTCCTCCATCCTACTCAATCATGGGGAAGATGGACACCTCAGCTAACCATTGAAGACCCTTAGTTCTTTCTAAGTTTTTGTTTTACATATTTTTGTTTTATACATTTTTTTTGCACATTTCTTTAATCTTTCTTGTTTTTTTTACACCATTGTTCATATTTTTACCATTTCTTTGTGTGATTACTTTACTTTGTTCATCACCCAATTAGTGTTCATGATGGTGGTATGAATAATATCATATCGATTGCTAATGTTTAGATTTTACCTTTGAAGTACAATGCTAATATTAAGGTATGGTTCTTTTGATTAAACAGGCAATGAGTCCACATCGTACATGCATCCATAAAATCCTATGGTCTCCCTTGGCTTGGAACTGTATAGTCCCTTTCTTTAATAAAATTGTTAATGAATTGGTGATTGGGTGTTTCTCAGACTAAGGAAAGACTCAAAGGATGAAAAGGGTGTGACTTAAAAGGAATTCAATGCATTTGTGCAAGCTATTCTCTTGAGTTCTTGGATGCTTTTTCTTTGGGTTTTCCACCATTCCAACCATTTATCAAATCATCAGAAGCTGAGTTTATAAAAATAAGTCTTTGCATGGTGTGGTTCTCAAGCAAAAAAGAATAGTGAGAATTTAAAGCACATCCCGTAGACACAATAATGATCTTGGGCTACATGCACTGGTTATGGCACTAGAAAGACATGTTACCCATGCCTGAAGGTTCCCTTTAACCAAGGCCTCTTCTCACTTCTTGGTTCTCCATCTTGCTCTCCTCGAAATGGTGGTGACTTTTTGTAGAGGCATTCTTGTTGCTCTAAGAGAATGGATTGGTCACATGTGTTGATGTGAGGTCACTGAATGTGGTTGGTTTGAGTTTGAATTTGGAATGAGTTCTACTCGATCACATTAACCATGAAACACACAAGGGACTTTACACAACCTTGTTTTTGGGTTTCCATTACATTTTCTCCTCTCCACCTTTCTTTTCCATTTCTCACCTCATTGCCAGTTTTATAATTAGTCTATATCTTGGTTGATGCATTGTTCTTCCTTGGTAATTTCTTGTGGTTAAGTTTCTAACTCTTACTTTCCAATGGCATTCCTAGAGCCTACAGACTCTTTGGTTTGTGGGCCTGTTAGGACATCAAGGGCATAAGCCTGCTTTGGGGAGGACCCACTAGCATTCCTTTTTGGGTGCACTTGTTAACTTCTTTTTCTTAAACATTTCCTACAATTACCAATTTTTTGTTTCATCCCCATCCATGACATCCATTTTATTGGCATTACCATTGTTACTTTTTCTCCATCTTTCTTATTCCTTCTCTTTCTCCATCCTACCGCTACTGGAGGTTCTCTCTTTGTCATGGGGGCTTGGGCACAAATTTTTCAATTTTTCCTAACCCCTACACCTTAGGTAGTCACCAATCTTAAAACTCCAGAACCAATATCTACCATAACCACAACTCAGCCAATGCATTTCACATCGAGGCAAGGTATCAACTACATTGCGATTTATCTACCCTTGCTCATTTGTGACTATGTTGTGTGTGTAGATGGTGATCATACAGCAATGGACTGAGCCTAGAAGATGCACTCAGGATGGACCAAAATCAAAACATTTACAAAAGAATCAAGATTGGTGGTGTGGCTATGGATGAACAATGACAGATGCAATTTTGGCATCGGCAACAACACATCTTATTCTTTTCTCTCTCTCTCCCTCTTCTCTTTCAGCTGCCAATAAGGTTGGATGTCATTTATGTATAGTGTTAACTTTTGTGGTCATGAACACTAATGCTGTCATGTATTATATTATTGATCTGTTCATTGGATAGGTTGAGTCAGTCACCCCATTCCACTGTCAATAGTCATTCAATCAATAATCCCATACCTTTCCAATAGTTTGTAAGGAACTTGAGGATGATTTTTCATTCAGTCATGGGGGTATGATGAACCGCAATATTGCGTAAGCGATATCAGATCAACCATGCGATATCGGATACCCGATATCTCGGCCTACCTCCTTATCTATAAATAAGAAGCAGTGCCCTTAGTTCCCAAAGTTAAGAGAATTAGCCCCTTAGCCAAAATCTTGCCATTTTTCTCTCCAGAGTTAGAATTATTCTACGTTCCTACAATAGGAGTCATAGAGTGAACGGATCTTTATTCAAGAATTATGTACCTAAGCACACTTTTTGTACTGTAATAAAGACAAGCTTTATGATAAACCTTGCAGCATACAGAATAGATTAATTAGTGTTAATTATTTTTTAATTCTTTCATAGTTAATTAATGATTTCTCTCACCCTACAACTCTCTTAGTTAAATACACTCAGTACGATCGCTTCGAGCATGTGTGTGGTGCTTGGTAACCTAGTAATGATTAGTGTTTGGTAATCCCAGCAATGTTGCATTGGTTCATGATGTGTACAGCAAGTGGGAACGGCTACTAGTGTTAGGAGTACTTAGAACTTAGTTAATGAATAGTTAAATTAGATTAGTTACTTAGTTACTTCTCTCTTCCCTCCTTATTAGCACCTAATATAAAACACATACAACTGTGACATACAAGTAAAAATCATATACCTCAAGCTTACTTAACCATACAACTATGACATACAAGTAAGTTTGGTAAGACAATGATTAATCAAACCATTATCGCTCCATAAGGTGCATAGGCACTTAGTCCTTGGAATTTGACCAGATCGTGCATGAAATGCTCGTATTCGTATGGCTGAGTGTAGGGGCACCTCGCTGCTCATCATAAGCTATTATTTCTACATTGGTTGAGATTTTATAATATTGTATTTAAATGAGAGCTCTCATCTCTCTCTTGCATTGATTGCTTTGTTTCATTGATTATGTCTTCCTTCTTTGTGATGATTTCATTTCTTAGTGTTTAACTTCATGCATTATAGACTAATCTTGTTGTAGCTTGATTTTTTGAGGTAGAGTAATTATTCCTAGGCTTCATATCTTTGAATGATTTCATGGTTCCAATCAATATCTTGTTATTACCAATTTTTTTATCTTCTTATTTTGTCAGTTTAAATTCTATATCAGTTTTGATTTACTTTTGCTATACATTGATTCTTACTCTTAGGATGTCATTCTTGTTTCTATATATTCCCTGCCTATTGATGAGTGATAGGTACCCCTATGCCCAACCATACAAATCACAAGCGTTCACGCACGATTTGATCGAATTCCATGGATGGAACTAGTTTTGGCATCTAAATTGTTAAACATTAATTGTAGGATGATGTCTTCCCACATGGACTACTAGTAGCTTTGCCATGTATGGTTTAGTCCAAAGTGAGATGTATGATAATTAATGTTGTTAGGCTCATTGTACTCCTAGTCACAAAAATAATTGAGATTGAAATTTAATCCTAAATTTACATGATGATGGTAATATAAATCTACTCTAGCCTAGAGCCATGAGCATCTGGTCCTAGCTTACAATACACACTTTGGGCTCATGTAACCATTACTAGGTTACCAAGCAATATGCTACTATTCAAACCAAGTAATAACAATACTAGAATTACTAAATGATTACACTTAAACACTTGAAACCAATTGTACTCATTCCACTTTAGTAATGAATAAGTAAAGTAAAATACTTGGAAATGTAAATGATTAAACTAATAAGACAATAAAAACTATACTAAGTAAAATCATAAAACTAAGTAGATGCTGCAATGATGAATATAAATCTTGATCTCTATTTTTTGTCATGAACTATGCCCAAGTACACTTCACTCAAATAAAGATTCTGTAAAATTGCTCAACACCACACTACAGGAATTCACTTTATTGCAAAAACTATGAAAAAAAAAACTAAATGAGTCTACCTAAGAATGGAATGAAATTTTTCTAGATCGTGTGCCCAAGTGTGGTATTTATAGGAAAGCATGCATCTTGTGATATCGAATATCCAATAACATAGCATGTGATCTAAAATTAGATATGCATTATGACTACTCCAATATTGTAGTCAATCAAAAGTTAATTTTTTGTCAAAAAATGCAATATAACATCAGTGATATCACAGATGTTACATAGCATGAATGATATCCTAGCCAACTAATGATTCATCATACCCCCATGGTTGACTAAAAACTTGTCCTCAAGTTAATAGGATAGGATCGAGCTTTCTTTACAAAATTGGGAAGGCATGCGATTATTGACTAATGCTAACAATTGACTTATTTTGAGTGCCATAGTGGTGTGTACAAAAATGACATAGTTACATGACAAAATAAAAATAAAATTTAAAGTGGCTTGATGTAATTCATATTTTTGGTTGTGGTGGCTCTTCCATCGACTTCTTTTCTTTGTCATTAGGCTTCTAGAAAGTTTCTCCTCTTCTATCCCTGTCTTCTTTTTCCATGTGTCCTTTCTACTAAGTATGACATAGAGACTCCTTTAATTTTAACTATTGCATTCTCTTGTTTATTTCACTAGAATTGGTACATTTCTCCTAAGTACCATTCTTCACTATTGGTTAGTGTAGGCCATAAAGGATACACTTAAAGTTGCATGTTTATAGCTTCCATGTTGTAAAGGTCCTCCTTCTAGTATCCTCTTGAAGTCCATCTACAATCAAGAAGGTTTTGAAATAATTAGGGTGTTCACATCAATTCTTAATAGTTTTTTACCTTTCTCATACCCTTGGTTAGATCAAGTTCTTATCTTATTATGATTACAGATTTAGAAAAATTTTCAAAAAGGAACCCCTTAGGTGTTATATCTTTTAATTACTTATGACCTTTTATCATTTTTCTTACTTATTATGACCTAAAACAGTTGATAAGGTCTATTAGGAGCATTATCTAAATCTTTCTGGCCTTAAGTTGATTGATTAACTTTAAAATTCTTATTATTTCCTTGTACTTACCCTTTATTGTATCTTCTGGTTCTTAGGAATTTTTTGCCCAAAATTTCAAATTTTTCTTATATCATGTAATGGACAACACCCCCATCCCCCCTTCCCACACGATTAAGTTGAGTGCTCCAAAATCAACAAGATTTAAGAAATTTTAAAAATCAAAGCTATGAGGGTGAAGTTATGGCCTTTGGAAGCTAATGTGCAAGAGGGTGGAGGAAAAACTTCTCTTGCTACAAATGAGAGAAATGAAAATTTTCACTAACTCATGCATGTATATATGCTATTTTTATGGAACAACATCATAGATACAACATTGTAGGTGCCTACAACATTGTAACTATGACATTACAATTAAAAAGTTCAAATTTTTCATTGATTTTTCTTAGAAAAAATGAGTTCAATAGAAAGTTTGAATGATGTAAAGCTTGTCTAAAGGGTTATGGGCAATGAGTGATGCATAGTTTTCAACAATTTAGCATTCAAGGTTCATGAAGAAGGAATATTGAGCAACAAAAGTTCATAGGATGGATAAGAAATGACTAATGAATTTTTGATGTATAGATAGATTATCAGATGATATGGGATGTCTATTAGATGTTTTGGAAGGTACAAGATGATGTCGAATTACTTGAAAAGTATGAAATACAAAAGTTATACAAGTGGGTCCTCCCCAAAGCAGGCTCCAACCCTTAGTGCCCTTATATAACCATGCCTCAATGTGTCCTTAGGTACTTAAGGAGTTGAATGTGATGCATACTTTTCTGGCAAAATACACATGTTACTATCACTAGATTGGGGAAATAACACTATATTATACAAAACCACAAGTTATGATTAAATATATAGTGAGGTGAGATGGACCAAAGAAAGGATTGTTGAACTTGTAACATAAGGTATCTTATCATAGGCATAATGAATCCTTGTGCATTATTAATGGTTAAAGTAATTATTAACCCTTCTTTCCAAGATTCAAACCAAGTTCAAACCACTCTCTAGTGACATCACATTGTTTCATCTCTTGGATTTACAATCATAAGACTACCACTATTGCAAGGAGCATTACCACTTGGAGTATTGTCCAAAGGAGGGATTTATTCATTGCACATTTTATTTTTTAGATTTCTGAGAATCCGCTTAACTTTAGGCATGGATAACATATCTTTCTAATGGGACCCCTAGAAATTTATTCTATGCATGAGTTTTATTTTTAACTATGTCAACCTTACCAAATGACTACCTTTAGGCATGGGTAACACATCTTTCTAGTGACATGGTAAGGCAGCACTTATACTCTTCCTTCCATTTTTTTGATAGATCTACAAGAATGTAATACTTCCTTATCAATAGGATAAAACTCATAGTAGCAATTTGAGAAAATCCACAAATCTCCCTTGATTTCACACCCGTTACATTCCCACATGATTCTTCACTTTTTTGTCCAGGCATAATGATCACATATATATTCTTAGTTTTATGATGGAAAGAATCATTGTTGCCATGGTAAGAACCTCTTATTATTGTAATGGATGGATGAATTTTGTGGTCTCACTATATAAACAATCAGTTTCTTATGATTTGGTAACACAATAAAATCTTCACAACTTTGGGCTACATCTTGCCTTTATTTGTGAGATGCCTTATTAGTAGTGAAAATAATGTACAAAGGATTTAAAAACAAAGTATGAAAGAAATGATAAAGATAGTAAAAATTGGGAAAAAGTGTAAAGAATGAAAAATGTTTAAAGAATTGAAAAATTTGAAAGGATTAAAAAATATAAAAGAATATGAAAAATTGAAGAATGAAAAAGTATAAAAGAATAAGAAAATATCAAAAAATGTGAAAAATCAAAAAGAATTGTAAAATAGAAAATTAAAAAATCACTTATTAATTCCAAAATCGAAGTAAAGTATCTCTGCTATGACTGAATTCATGGGTGAGTGTTCAAAAAATGCTCCCTAAATCTCCTAGGCCATACACAGTATGTGGTTCACAAGCCATCTTTAGTACTGTAACTTTTCAATTATCATCCCATATAATTTTAATGGTAGTGAAGCTATGATAATTTAAGTTCTGATTTTCTTTTCCCTTTGGTGTATAACTATGAGTTAATTATTTCATTTTTGGGTCCTTAGTTTGAGTCAACTTCTTAGATTGGGAATTAGTAAGCATTTTAGATATTTCCATGCATGTGTTAGATAGTTGTTGATTTTTAGTTAGTGGCCACAAGGTATTTTTTGGTTTGGTGGCCTTTGCTCTTTTGGTTGCACACACCCGTTGTTTATTGTTGTTGTTGTGGACTGAAATGGTAACTGTGTTGATGTTCTAGAGTGTTGGTCCACAATTTCACCCTTTGCTTTCAGCAGTAATGCATAGAATTTCCTATCTTTCCATAATGATAGGTTTATCTATTTTGTTTTGCATTAGAGTGGTAATGGGTATTGGCTCTTGCATAGGATTGGGAGATGTTATTTTGGTAAGAGAGGATGTTGCACTAGGTTGTCCTTGTACTGGCTTTGATGAGTTAGTAGGTCTATGAGTTTTGTCTCCATGTGAGGAAACTATCCTTTAAAAAAAAGATGTTTTTGAGACTTTTTTTTATATCTACTAAAATTATCATTTATTCATATGTTCATAACACAAGTGGCATTCTTTCATTGATGTTGTGCTGCCAATCCTCCCTATGTTCTTGGTCATGACATATGATGGAGCAAAGTATGAGAATATTGAGGAGGTTATGGAGGATAAGAGGTTTGAGATGGTGATCCCATAGGAAATGCTATGGGTTGATAACATTCAGAAGTGTGATAGTTGTGATTTGAGGTAGACGAAGTAGAACCATTTGGAGAAATAGGTTGTTGAACATAATATCTATAGGGGTATGGTTAGTAGTAAGGGTAGTGATGGTTTTATGATGGCCTCTTCCACAACTGTAGGTTTTTCCACTGCATTTGATAGTAGTGTTCAAGATGGTAAGAAACCCCACTAGGATAGCATAGTTTGTTGTAGGGTGATGAACCATTGTTTTGTGTTGGCCTTGATGTCAAGTATGCGACATTGGGATCTTGATGCAACATTGTGTAATTGACATTGGAGCATCTACCTTGGGTCTATAAATACCACACCTAGGCTTTTGTTTTGGATCAGGTTTTAGTCATTCTTAGTCAGCGTAGTGAAGCTCTTACCATTTATTTTCCTCAGTGTTAGAATATTTTCTAAGTGCTTGTAGAAGGAGTCTAAAGTGTGTATGGTTCTTTATTCAAGCACTGATGTACCTAAAGCATATAGTGTGATGGAAATAAAACAAACTCTTTTGACAATTCTTGCAACACTAAGAATAGCTTAATATTTTTCTTAATACATTTTACTTTCTT
The DNA here is from genome assembly GCA_015680685.1 of Gnetum montanum. Taxonomy (NCBI): domain Eukaryota; kingdom Viridiplantae; phylum Streptophyta; class Gnetopsida; order Gnetales; family Gnetaceae; genus Gnetum; species Gnetum montanum. Next base: position 75,011 of record MNCI01003909.1, on the reverse strand, counting down.
TCTCTTTACTTTAATGTATTTTAATTAGCAATTTATTTCCAACAGTTAATGAATGCAATCACAGCCACTTCGAGTATTCATATAGTACTTGGTAACCTAGCAATGCTTAGCATTTGGTAGCCCAGTAGTGTTGTATGTGTTTAGGATGTGTCTATGAAAGTGGAATGGTTACTTGTGTTAAGCTAGCTAGGCAATAGACATTAGTTTTTAATCTATTCTATCCTTATTCTTGTTGTAGGCAATTACATCCATAAAATATAAAATGACAAAAATTCATATACCTCAATTACACTTAAACCGTACCTTTGAGCCTCACGAGTATATTTGGGAAGACAATGAACATTCTCAATGTCATTTCACTTCCTAGAGAAACTAGTGTACAAGATAACTATAGGTCCACAAAATTCAACTGGATCACACATAACGCCTTGGTAATTTATATGGTTAGGTGTAGGGGTACCTCATCACTTATCATTGGCACCATTGTTGGAGACCTTCTTTTGTTGTTTAGTGCACTATCTAGGATATAGTGAAAGTATTTAAAGCATTTGAATGAACCTTAGAATCATATCTTACTTCATAATTACTACAACAAATTCTCAGAGCACACTATGATTTTTATTTTGCTAATTGAAAATGTCTTCTTCTCATAGGAGTGCTTCTCCACCCAAGGTTGATAATGTTTTTTCAATAAAGAGTTAATAGTGCCAAATCATATATACTCACCCCAATGAGTATGTGCCAAACTTCACCTTCATCCTACACTATGATGAACAGCCATGGTGGCATGGCATGGAGGGCAACATTATGTTGCTATTCGATTGTGCTACTCCTACAATGCTCTATCAAATGCTCACATGATGTGGTCTTCAAGACCACAATGGGGAGTACAATGTGGGAGATGTTGATGCTAGGGATTATCATCCCACTGAAGCACAATGCCTACAAGATTGGTAGTTGGAACAGCACTATGATTTTTTTAAGGGAAAAGTGCTTAATGATCCTCCATTCCTATTATACCAACAAGCTAGTGGAGAACCCTTCTTTGGGGATTTTTCATACAATGATGCTCCTCTCTTTGACTTCGGTGATGGAGGTCAAAACAAAAATATGCACTCCATAGTTCACAATCCTAATTCTAGTAATAAGGTATCCAATGAGGAAGAAGGATTTGGAGAGGCATGTTAGGATAGGGATGTAGACAAGAAACAAGATTGTGATCATGATTGTGATCACTAAAGAGGTAATAGTAGGCACTATGATGGTTCTGGTGCTCCTTCCTCTTCCCCTTAGTCTTCTCCTTCTTCTTCTTCTTTTGGCTTGGAGCATAACTGTAGAAGACAAGATCATGATGGAGGTAACAAAAATGAACAAAATAACTAAGGGGACCAAAATAACCAAAGGGATCATTAGGATAGATAAGATCAAGGGTGTAGATCTTCAAGATAGGCACATCGTCATGAATAGAGGGGTAGTAGAGGGCATTGCAAGCATCATGATCAATACCTCCATGAGCCTCTATTTTCTACCTGAAGCATGCTTAACATTGTAGGGGTAGTTAGAATCCCAATAAGGCATGTGCAAGAAAGTTAGATTAACTAGTTAGACATGAACAATATTCCTTGATTTGAAGGACGATATAACTCTAATCCATAAAATCATCTTCAAGCTTTCCAAGATGGATGTGCCTTGCAAAACATAGATAATGAATGGAAAAAATTGAAGTTATTCCTAAGGACACTAATCAAAGAAGTGGAAAACTAGTACTAGTCCTTAGAACCAAAATCTATTAGATGATGAAGTACCATGTTCAAGTTATTTAATGATAAGTATCAAATGTACTCCAGGGTGTCCAACTTAAGCAAGTAAATTCAAGGGTGGAAACAAGGAACATATGAACCCTTGGATGCCACTATTGGCCAATAGTATGCCTTGATGCATAAATGCCCGAGCTATGGTTATTCTCAATTGGCTCAACTTTAGCACATTGTAGACAGGCTTCATAATGAAATGAGGAAAACCCTTGGTGTCTATGCCTAAGGGTGATTGTTAGAATTAACTGCCCATCAAGTACAAAGATTAATAGATTAGGTCATCAAAGAGGAGGATGAACTAAGAAAAAAAGAAAGTATAGAGGAGTACAACCATGATCCTTCCATCTACAAGAGGGAGGTTCAATTTTGTAACAGTGAGGACGAATCCATATTTGATGAGGGGATGCATAAGAAACTATTTCCACTTCAATAATTTCAATCTAAACTTACCATCAAGGTTGATCAGTTAAGGGATTCCATGGATAGAAGATTTCAAGCTATCCTCAAAATCGTTGAAGAGTCCAGTGAACAAGGTAGTGATCATGAGTGTAGGAGGTGTAAGAAAGTTGAATGTGCATATTACAAAGGCAAGGGTAAAATTTCTACAATAGAAGAGGTTGTGGATAGTGAATTAGATGATGATTGTGAATATGATATCTACTAGTATGAACATCATAAGGGATGTTGCCATATTGTGTCATATCTTCAGGAGTCTGGGGTGTATGCCTTGCATCCATGACTTACATAGAGGCAAGCATCTAGAGGGTTGCCTTATCCTCAAGGTAATCTTAGGTAGTTCCACCTACAATAATTGTATTATCCAAGTGGAGCTCCACTATAATCATATGAATAGTACCAACAATGGTAACAACCACAATCATGGGTGTTTACATTGCTAAGACAACAATATCCTTACCATCAACCTAATCAATATGGTCATCACATTTAGCAACCCATGTCTCCACATGACTCTTCCAATCACATTTCTAATATTAAGCCTTACTACCACCCTTCTAATTACTATCAAACTCCTTTTCCACATGAAAGATGGAATGCCACCTCCTATCCTTATCCTCCTCCCATACCTACACACACTCCTCCTCTAGTTGCATAGCTACCACATGCTCCTCCTATGTAGGGTAAACTGCCAACTCAACCATATCAATGCAATTCTATGAGGGCTATTAATTTGCCAATCATCAATCGGAGGGGTTGAATGCCCAATCAAAGAAAAGACCTTTCTTTTGACCCCATAGCCCACCTAATCCTTCACCTACACTTGTAGTTGACAACCCTACTCTTGCCACTTTCCCCATATCAGATTCATTTGGGCCTCCTTCAAACCAAACTCTGCCAAGGATCCATACTCTAATTCTCACTCTTACTATGTTTGATTGGATCTATGCATAAAACCTTCCTAGGAAATTAGTTAATGCTAGAAGTCCTTAAATTTATTTTTAGATTACTAGGAATGAATCATGCAGGGCTATTCTTGATTTAGGTTCTAGTGTTAATTTGATTTCTAATGTGATGTACACTACCTAGAACCTACCTCTTCTTAAGAAGAGTAACAACAGATTGGAATTGGTAGACCAGTTCATCACTGTTCCATTGGGACTGGTAGAAGACATTGTAACCATTGTCTATGGATGGTCTTATCTTGTTGACTTTGTGGTAATCAAATTGGAGAATTGTAAAGGGGACTTTCTAATCATAATGGGAAGGGCATGGCTGAGCACTATTGATGCAAGAATGGGCATCAGAGATCTTTCCCTGGAGATATCTAAAGAAATTGCATTTGGAAAGATTGAGAAAAACATAGTTCCATGCATTGTGTATGGGTGCAATTATGTGCAAAAAATTTGGGCCATCAAGTAAGCATCAATTTCTACATGCAAGTAGTATGGGCCAGAAGTAGAAATTCAAAGGTGTCTATATGTAGCAATCATAAAACAGGATGGCACCCAATGGTTGACTGTTGATTCAAAAAGTAGCATACTTTGCATGGAATGATCTGAGAGCCTAACATGTGAGTATGTCACAAGCATGGATGAACTTGAGCAAGTTCATTACCAACTCTTTGAAGATAAAAATGATGATCCCCACTGGGGAGAGTTGGAAATTATTAATAAATTTAAGTAAGAGCCACTTGAATTGAAAATGTTATTAACTAAAATGGAATATGCATTTTTGAAAAATAATAAGCCAATTACAATCAATGCAAGACTTGCTCCAGAATAGAAAGAGATGCTATTGAAGGTAGTTCAAAGATGGTCAATAACTTTTGCTTAGTCATATCCTAAGCTCATATGGATTGATCCTAGGATATACTGGCATCACATTTACACTGACCTAGCCATGAAGCCAAAATGATAACCATAGAGGCTGCTGAACCCTAAATTGAAGCAAATCATCAAGGAGAACATTGAGCAACTCCTCAAGGTAGGGTTTATCAATTCCATTGCAAATAGTGAGTGGGGTAGTCCTCTCATAATTGTACCAAAGAAAGGTGGTAAGTCGCAAGTATTTATTGATTTTAGGCTACTGAATATGGAAACATTCAAGGATCATTTTTTGTTGTCATTTGTTGACTAGGTGTTAGACAAAATATCAAGGCATTGCTACTACAGTTTCCTATATGGTTATAGTGGCTATAACCAAATTCAAATTGCACTAGAGGACCAAGCAAAGATAACATTCACAAGTCTCTAGGGGACTTTTGCATATCGTAAGATGTTGTTTGGTCTATGAAATGCTCCTACCACATTTCAATGCTTGGTCTTGAGCATCTTTTAATAGAAAATCAGTAATTGTGTAGAAGTCTTCATGAATGACTTCTCCACCTATGTAGCTACACTTGAGTAATTCTTGGACAACCTTGAGCAAGTGCTAAAACAATGTGTCAAAAATAACTTGTGGCACAATTGGCAAAAAAGTCATCTCATGATCTAGGAGGGCATTGTATTGTGGCAAAAAATCTCACAAGCAGGAATTGAGGTGGACCCTGAAAAAATAAGGATAATCCAAGGAATAACCCACTAGCCAGAAATAGTTAAAGATGTTTGATCATTCATTGGACATATTAGCTACTATTGGTGATTTCATAGAAAATTTCTCTAAAATCACAAAATCATTAGTCAAGCTAACAAAGAAAGATGCTCCCTTTGTCTAGACCTCGGAATGTGAAAAAGCATTCCATCAACTAAAAGAAAGGCTTGTGGAAACTCTAATTCTACAAGCACTTGACTAGTTCAAACTATTTCATATCATGATAGATACATCAAATTATACTTTGGAATCTATGTTGATGTAATTAGATGATAAGAAACACCCATGCTACATCCACTCTGCTAGCTGAAGCATTGTCGGTGCATAATTGAACTACACCACTACAGAAAAAGAATTGATGGTAGTGGAATTTTCTCTAGAGAAGTTCAAGTATTATGTGCTTGGATACAATGTGTTTGTGCACACTGATCACAATAATATCTACTTCCTAACAAACAAGCCAACGATAAACCCCCATGTCATACGGTGGCTAGTGATCTTGTAAAAATTCTATCTTACAATGGTAGATCAAAAGGGCACTGAGAATGTAGTCACTAATCACTTATCTCAATTGTGATGGGATGATAAAGAGGATGAAAGCCCATTATCTAATACATTTCTTGATGAACTTCTCTTTGTTGGGGCTATCACTGAACAAATGCCCAATTGGCCAAAATGATATGATAACATTCTTACCTATCTTCTCAGTTAGGAGATGCCACAAGGGTTGGACCACCAGAAGAAATAGCAATTTCTTCACTAGTTAAAGCACTTCATAGAGATCAAAGGACACCTCTACAAGGTGTGCACCAATGGCTTATTTTGTTGTTGTGACCTTGATGCTAATCAACTATGCATTCTTCAAGACATTCATGAAGGTCCTTGTGGAGGACACTATGCTAGGAGATGCATGGTCATTAAAATCCTGATGGTAAGGTACTACTGGCCAACACTTTTTAGTGATGCTGACCATTTCATCTACTCTTGTGAATGATGCTAATGAGATGGTGGAATGACTTCTCAAGTGGAGGGACCTCAAAAATGGATTCAACCATTAGAACCATTTGACATTTAGGGCATTGATTTCATGGGTTCCATCATGCTCATTTCAAATGGAAAGGCATACACCATAGTCACTATTAACTATTGTATAAAATGGGTAGAAGCAGTAGTCATCATTGACTATACATCCTCTACTACTGCTCAGTTTGTACAATAAAATGCTGTAAGTAGGTTTGGTATGCCACATGCATTAATTTTTAATAATGGAACTCATGTTATAGGCACTACTTTTTGAAAGCTCATGTAACACTTGGGGGTTGAACACAAACTCACAACACCTTACCATCCCCAAGCTAATGGTCAAGATGAGGTTAGCAATAGAGAAATTATAAGAATACTAATAAGAACTATTAGCAAATATAGGAAAAACTAGAGCATTAAACTAAATGATGCCCTTTGGACCTACTACTCAACTTGGAAACTTCCTATAGGCTACTCTCCCTATGAGCTTATGTATGAAAAACTACCAACACTTCCTATTCAATCTAAACTTTGTACACTTTCAACAACTTGTGACCTTGACCTTGATGTAATTCTAGCCCAAAAAAGAAAAGATTAATGAATCTCAACCTGATAGACCAAAACTAATTAGTAGTGTTTTCATCTAACAAGTTGCACAAGGCCTATAACAAAAAGTGTCATAACCTAAAAATTAGAAAAGTCAAATTTCAACTAGGAAATAAGGTTCTCTACTAGAATCCTACACAGAAAGGACTTTATATTGTTTATGAGACTTTTCCTTCTGGGTCCATAATGATCTATAAACTTGAAAGCCCAAACAAGAAATAGTTGGTCAACATCCAACAAATTAGGCCTTTCCATGAACATACACTAGCTAACACAACAAGCACCTCATCCAATGGACAACCATGCTCCATATTTTAGATCTCCTCCTCTCAACTTAGTCATGGGGAAGATGGTCACTCATGCTAATCATACAAGCAACTCCTTAGTTTTTCAAACTTTTTTGTTTTACATGTTTTTTTTGTTTTATAAATTTTTGTTTTACACATTTTTTCCTTTACATATTTTTTATTTTTATGTTATTAATATTTTTTTATTTTTTTTTACACCATCATTAGTACATTTGCTATTTCTTGGATATTTTATACTTTTTGTTATATTTTCTTTTATTTGTTGTGATTTTCTAACCTTTTGTTAATAAGTGCTAGGTACAATGGTAATGCGTTACTTCATGGTGGTATGTACTATTATTTTTATTTAATTGTGGTGTTTGGTTTCTATCTTTGAATTTTGTTACAAATAATTAGGACATGTTTTCTTTTCATGTAACAGGTAGTGAGCCCACAACATCTACCCATCCATAAACACTATGATTTTTCTTATTTTTGAAACATGTAGTCCTTTTTCATTAATAAAATTTTAATAAATTTATGACTTTGGTAGTTTCTGAAATTTGAAAGGATTCAAAGGTTTGAATAGGGTGTGGCTTCAAGGGGATCTTTTATTCTCTGTGCTTTACTATTTGTTTAGGTGCATGTGTGTTTTCATAGACTTCTTACCATTCCATGCCATCTAATAAAGAAAGTTGGATATGTCCTTGCATGGTATGGTTCTCATAAAAAAATAATGAAAATTCAAAGCACACCCTTGGGTAAAATAAATTCAAACATCTTCACATGATGTGGTTCTCATCAAGAAATAGAAACAATAAGAATTTAAATAACACCCCTTGGACAAAATAAATGCATGTGTCTTTGCATGGTGTTTTTTCCATTTTAAAAAATAATGGAATTTAAATCATACCTCTTAGATAAAATAAATGGGCTACAAGCACTGGTTATGGAACTAGTCCCCTCTAATTAAGACCCTTTCTCATGTTCTACTTCTTCTCTAATAAGGAACAATGATTGTTCTATGGAAGCACTCTTGTATCTTAGGGGATGGATTAGTCTTAGAATGTTGATGCAAAGTTATTGAATGTGGTTGGTTTTGGTCTAGACTAAGGTTGGATTCTATCAAGTCATTTAATCACAAAATCCACAATGGACTTCATGTGATCATAATTAGAAACTCCATTCCACTCTCTCCCTCTCTCTCTCTCTCTCATCTATCTATGTTTTTCATGTCTCACATCACTATCAGTTTCATGTTTTGGTATGATGTCCTAAGTTTGATGTAATTATTAGCTAGTTACTTTTGGGTTTTTGTACTTAACCTTATATAACCATTAATCATCCACGAAGCCCACAAGCTCTTTGGTTTGAAGTTATGCAAGGGCATAAGAGGCCTATGCCTACTTTGGGTAGGATCCATTTACATATATTTGGTTGGGTTAGTTAAGTGCTTTACCCTTAGATACTCTTACAATCAAATCTTTTTGTATACCCCATCAATGACATCCAATTGTGCACATATTCACAATAATTTTGAGCAAATTCTTCTTTTCATTATTTTGAATTCTTATACACTCTTCAAATATTTTCTTGTATTAAACCTTTTCAAATTTAATGGACTGCTTAATTTAATTAACCCTATCTATCAACCTTCCTACTAACACTACTCAAGAAACTAATCAACCACAATCACAACCTAGCGAAGATGAGACAAGGCATTAAACCACCATGTGTTACATATTGCATATTAATCCATGATTCTATTGTGATTGTAGTGGGAAGCGTGAACTGGAAATGGGACTATCTTCACCAAGGATGATGTAGTAGTACCACACAATGAAGACCATTCCTGATCAAAGGATCTCTTCTTTCTCTCTCTCTCATTCTCCTACTGCTAAGCAGTGTTGAATGTTAGTGATGTCCAGGGTATTCACTTCTCTTTTCATGAACATCCCATTTTGTAAAAATTGTAATTCCATACACTTGGACACTTAGAGTTTGTCTGTATTTGAGTCAATTTATAATGTTAGTTAATAATCCCATACCTACCCAATATATGTTATAACGAACTTGTTCATCCTCTTCTTTACCTGAGGATGAGATTTTAGTTAGTCATGGGGGTATGATGAACCACTATTTTGTATTAGCCTTGATGTCGAGTACGCAATGTTAGAACCATGATGTCAAGGTCTTAATGTGATGTCACATAAGTTACATCAAATCATCTACCCTAGGACTATAAATACCACACCTTGGCTCTTGTTTAGGGTTAGTTTTTAGTCATTCTTAGTCAAAGTAGTGAAGCTATTGAAGTTTACTTTTCTTAGAGTTAGAATATTTTCTGAGTGCTTGCAAAAAGTGTGTATGGTTCTTTTTTCAAGCACTGATGTACCTAAGCATAGTAGTGTGACAAGAATAAAACAAACTCTTTTGAAAATACTTGCAGCACTAAGAATAGCTTAATATTCTTCTTAATGTATTTTAATTTCTTGCTCTTTACTTTAATGCATTTGAATTAGAAATTTATTTCCAACAGTTAATGAATGCAAGTATGACCACTTTGAGCATTCATATATTACTTGGTAACCCAACAACACTTAACATTTGGTATCTTAGTGGTGCTAAATATGTTTAGGATGTGTCCAAGAAAGTGAGATGGTTACTTGTGTTAGGCTAGTTAGGCAATAGACATTAGTTTTCAATCTACTCTACCCTTATTCTTGTTGTAGGCAATTACATCCATAAAATATTTTTTAAAAAATTCATATACATCAATTATGCTTAAATCATACCCTTGAGTCTCACAAGTGTAGTTGGAAAAACAAAAAATGTTCTTAATATTGTTTCACTTCCTAGAGAAACTAGTATATGAGATAACTATAGGTCCATAGAATTCAACTAGATCGCATGTAATGCCTTAGTGATTCATATGGTTGGGTGTAGGGGTACCTTGCCACTCATCATAGGGCTCTCTATAATTACCTTGTGAGTAAGGTAATTTCCTAGTAATTTTATTTTGTACAAACTTGGGATTCAAAGCAAGAGCTCAATACTCATGTAGATGTAACATGACTAGGAAATAGCCCTTTGGATGGTCATATAGGTAGATGTCACATCCATCATCCTTTTCTATGGTTGAGTGTGCACTCTCTTCTCCTAAAACTATTTTCCCTTTTTACTAATAAGTGTTTCTATCTATTTCTTTATTCTTTTTCCTCTTCTTGCTATGCTCACTATATTCTTATTGTGTTACCCTCTCGTCTATGGTTTTCACATAGATTATAACTTTATCATTTATCAACTTCCACATCTTATCTATCCTTCAAGCTCAATGATAAACTTTTATATTAGCAAGGTTTGTTGTGAAATCACCTCGTCAAAAGCTTTCTTTTTTTCCCCATTATCAATACAAACCCCCTTCTTTTGAAGAGTTGGATCCTAGTTATATTCTTATACATTTTCTAGTTTACATATCTCTTCTGCTTCTTTTTCCACTTTCTCGATTATCCTTTATATATGATGGGCTTTCAATTTGGACAAACAACCTTGGGCATAAATCCCAAGGGTCTCTCTCATTTGGTTATAGAGTCCATCTATGATGTGGAAAAGCTACTCTTTTTAAGAGAAATAATGGCCTAGACATCTATGTAGTAGTGAATAGTATCTATCCAAGGCCATGTCTAAGGATTCATGTTTTTCTTACATCCATCCTTAGATTTGTTTGCTCAGATTGGACACTCTTACATAGGTTTGGTATTTCTCATTGAAGAGTTCCAACATTGTGGACCATCACAGATTGAATTTGGTTCCAATGATCTATACCAATGTTTATCTTTATCAACTAGTGTCCTAGGAAGGAGCTTAAGCTTTTTCCACTCTCTTGATGTTCTGCAAGGTGCAGGCATCATGGAAGGCTTGTAAGTGATGTTGTGGATTAGAGTTATAGCCTCTCACAAATTTAGGGATGTTATTCATATCAAGTCTCTTGATACAAGTTTTCCTTTGATGCCTATGGAGTATTCTAAATACCTCCATTATCTACATCATGCTGCTAGTAGCCAACAAGGATCCATCATCATTAGACATGTTGTGATGATAATTTCTATTTCTAGTTATTTGATAATGATTATTTTGTTCATGATCACACTGATGATCTCATCTATTTCTACTTATATCTTCATCTTAATCCCTATTTCTATACCTACATTCATCTTCATTAGAACTATACATAGAAGAAGAATAGGAAGATGGGAAACTAGGAGAATTGCCATGGCTGCTATATCTTCCCCTTTCGTCCCTTGATGTATCTCTTCTAGGTTAATAATTTTTGAATGATAAATCATTAATACCTTAACCACAATTATTTATGATAAAACTAATCTAGATAACTAGCACCATCCCTAGCAATGAAGCTAATCATGAGTATCAAGTACCCCTATGCCCAACCATACAAATCACAAGCATTCACACACAATTTGGTTAAATTCTATGGATGGAACTAGTTGTGACATCTAGATTGTTAAGCATTGATCATAGTACATTGTCTTCCCACTTGAACTAGTTGTAGCTTCATCACATATGGTTTAGTCCAAAGTGAGGCATATGATAATTGATGTTGTTAGGTCCATTTTACTCCTTGTGATAAACATTATTGAGAATGAAATTTAATCCTAAATCTAAATAATGATGGTAATGTAAATCTACTCTAGCTTAGAGCAATGAGCATCGAGTCCTAGCTCACCATACATGCCTTAGGCTCATGTAACCGTTATTGGTTTACGAAGCATTATGCTACTAAGTGAACCAAGCAATAATACTACTGGGATTACCAAATGATTACACTTAAATTCTCAAAACCAATTGTACTCATTTTTCTTTGCTAATAAACAAGTAAAGTAAAATACTTGTAAATGGAAATGATTAAACTAATAAGATAGTAAAAATTATGCTAAGTAAAATAATAAAACTAAGTGGATGTTATAATGATGAAAAGCAAACTTGATCTTTATTTTTGGTCATGAACTATGTCCAAGTACACTTTACTCAAATAAATATTTCATACAACTACTTAACACTACATTATGGGCATTCAATCTATCACTAAACCTATGAAAACAAACTAAAAGGATCTACCTAAGGATGGAATGAAAGTTCTTTGGATCATGCACCTAAGCATTATATCTATAGGTAAGCACACATTTTGTGATATCATATATCTAATAATGTAGCATGTGAACTGATATCAAATATGGGATATCATGGCTCAAATATCATAGGCAACAAAAAAATGAATTTTTTTTTACACATGTGATATAGCATTAGTGATATCACAGATGTGACGTAGCATCAATGATATCACAACTAACTAATGATTCATCAGCTATATTTTTTCTTTTTAGAATTTTCCTGGCTATTTCTTAATGTTTCCCTGCCCAAATGAGATGTCTTAAACCTTTGCTAAATGTCCCTTCCACATGCTAAGACTTCTAGGAAGACATCTCACCCATCATCAAGATGTCTTCCCCTATTTCAAGACACCTCCACCAAGCCTAAGACATCTCCAAATCAAACAAGATGTCTTCCCAACCCTAAGTTGTCTCATCTGAGACATCCCAACTTAACTTAAGATGTCTCCCAACTTGTTGAGATGTTCCATCCTATCCCAAGACATCTCCAAGCTTCCTTAGATGTCTCACTAGAACTTGAGATGTCTCACCTACCATGCATATTAGAAAAACCACCAAAATTGATGTTAAAAGCACCATTTTATGTTCAAAAAAGTATCTTTTAACCTTGGGACATCTTGACCTCATTGAAACACATCCAAAAGCATTGGAAATTAGGCCAATCATATCATTTTTATGGTCATCTTGTGAGGCTATTTATCTTATTTGTCTCATGTTGTACTCATGATTTGTGAAGCATATTTGATCTTCAATGCCTCTTTCTAATCTCTTGATGATGGATTTTAATGGGATCAATGGTTAAACATTATGAAAAATCTAGGTTGGCCTTTAGAACTTGATCCACATTACTTATGATCATAACCCAAGTGATTGGACCTAACCATTAATGGGTAGGCATTATGGAGGATAAGGTTGGCTTCCTTGCTTGACCCACATCACTTATGATTGCACTAGGTCGCTTTTGTACCCACTTTGGCCTTTTCAACTTTAGTCAAAGACTTGGGTACATTTTATATCTTTTTAACACTTAATGCCATCTTTGATATTTCAACTTTGACATTGTGCATCATCTATAGCATCATCTAGGCTCCATTTTTATTTTTGACATTCAACATCAGTTTTATCATCAATTCTATCTTTAGCTTCTGATGTCTTGTATTAAATCACTTTTGATGTTTTGCATTATATTTTAAAGATCTAGTGTTAATTTCATTTTTGATGTTTGATGTTAGCTTTCATCCTAAACTTATGATGTCTTTTTTTAAATTAGATGTGATGTCTTGCATCAAATTTTCAATGTTCAACATCAATCTAACTTTCAACATCTAATGCTAGCCTTTGTCTCTAGCCTTTGCAATCTCACATCAAACTTTTAACATCTAACATCAAAATTTTTTCTCTACATCATTTTTCTTATTCAAAACCTTCTAGAAACTTTTAGAAAATTCTACTAGCATCACTACATCATTCCTACATTATCTATGAGGCATTTTTTACCTATATATAGGAAGACACACCCAAACATAAAGGGGGTTAGCTCTTACATTGTGTTAACGACTGCTTTGTTGCTAAGAGTTTTGTTAGGAAATTTTAACTTTTTCTCTCTCTCTTTTTCTATTATCCCTATTGACATATTATATCCCCTTTATGTTTTCCTCTTGACACATGAAGATTTGCCTAGAATTACCTCAACATACTAATTTGAACTTCCCTTAATAATTGTCAGCTACTAAATTTGCTATTGTTCCTATTAGATCTACATTAGTGCACTTATTAGAGTAAGAATGGGGTAATATAGCTCCTTGTTAGGTGCCTTTAATCTCTGGCACATGTCTTAAAACATATCTCTATAGGATCCTTTTTCCTTATTGTAATTTTTATTTTTTCATTTCTAGATCATTTGTCTCTTGTTTTGCCTAGATTTTTTTAGATCCATTTTTCTACATTTTCCTTCTTGGTTTGCACACATTAGTTAATAAATTTATTTTCTTTTCTCCCTATTCTCAAGTTTTTCTACTACAAACTAAACATTTACATTATGCTACATTTTCCCTCTATTTATATGTTTTCTAGTGGCTATTTCACAAATGTAATCCTTTTTCTTAATACTTGCTAATCTTAACAAAATTTTTGGCTCAGATTACTAGATTTGTCCTTTGATCCTGAAGTCACCTTTTACTTTAAGGGAGATTATCTAAAAGGTTAGTTTTCCTTGACCATTTAGAGACCATAAACTTCTTGGCTTAGTTTTCATGTTACATTATGTTTGTTTTTTTTTTATTACAATGATTCCTCCTATAGCATCTTTGGTGCTAGGAGGACCTTTGTAAAATTGAACATTTTTTAGGATCGTTCTCTGTTCTAGCTTCTCTATGGTTGCAAAATTTTTCCTACATCTTATTTCTCTTTTTTGCTAAGTGTTGTTAACATCACATTGACACATGGACATCATGTCATTTTTTCTCCATGACTTCTACCTCATTTTCCTAGATACTTTTTATCACTAAATATTTTTGATGTATCATGTCAAATATTTTTATGTCATATTAAAACATTGGTATTTTAATGTTCCATTGAAATCGAAGTATTTCACATTTGGTTTTGAGTGCAAACTTGTTTTCAGGGATAAGCTGACACACTAGTAACAACCCTATGAAGTCATAAAGTTTCATCAATCACTGCTATGACTTCATCATTTACCTGAGGTGTCTTCCAAATATAGAAGCTACTAAATATTAGGATGAATCAAGCCTTTTCAAGTGGACTTAGTTTAACAAAATACAAGGTAGCCTATGTCAAATTGGAGCTTGACTATAACTTAACTTCTTATTTGCTCAAAATCATGATGGAGTTTGAGGAGGCTTACAATTTTCCATCCTTACTTTTTGATCTTGATCGTCCCATTAAGCTAGATGATAAGGAAGGTAAGGATCTAGTATACTTTGTCATGGAACAAGAGAAGAGGCAAAAAAAAAGTTCATTTGCAAATTGAAGAAGATAGGATGAAGAACATCCTAGATCAACCTCTTAGTCCTCATATCACTCTCAAGACAAGAATAGAAAGCATTGTTTTTTAGTCTGACATCCATCTAATAGATGAGGATGGAGAGACAAGTTGAGAAACTTGGCAAAAGTAACCCCCATTCTTGTCATATCTATCATTCTAACATCTGAGTTTCTCAAAGTAATGCATCTAGAATTATACCTCTCTATTGAACCATTTCATCTCCATACTACTAATACTTCACTCTATTAACTCTTCCCATCTAATAATGTTAGTAGTCCACATTCCATTTTCCAGTCATCAATTTAAGTTTTGGATCCACTTTTTATTTTATTCCTCAACCTTAACCCACTATATCTTTTTTTCAATCTTTTCCATTGTCTACCCCTACTTCATAACCATTTAACATTCCACAAACCATAGGTACTTTCCCTTTCCCTATATGCTCATCCAACCCAGTTTCCTTGGGTATACCTGCTCCAACTCTAAGTGGATCCATTTCTTATGTGCCTTCTTTCCAAACTTCTTCACTAGCTACTACAGTCTCATCTATCATCAACTCCCCTAGAATAGATCTATAGCTACTTGAATTGCTTAATGACATTATGCTCCATCTTGAAAGAAATGAAGATAAAATAGTAATGGATAAGGCCTTAAATGATCTCATTAGCTCTATAATTTCTTTGCCAATCTTGCCTAATGGATTTTTGTTGCCTCCTTGCACTATGTATAATGGTGAGGTGGTAGACCCCATGAATCATGAGGTCATATTCAAAAATGAATACATGATTCTACCTCCTTATGCTCATATTGTGTTGAGATGTTTATCTAACTCAGTATTTGGAAAAGCTTTGGAATATTATAGATCTATAACATATGGATCTATTACCTTTCTAGATCAACTCCTCATACCCTTCATTGAATCCTTCAAGTTCAATATGCCTCAAAGTACTAGTGTTATGTTTGTCATTGACATCATGCAAGTGCAAAATGAACCCATCAATAAGTTCATTTCTCAAAGGATAGTGGCATCAACAAAACTACCCTATCATTTGGATGAATGTCAAATACAAGACACCTTTGAAGTAGTTGTTATTAACTACATTTATAAGATAATGGCTTATCCTAAGCCTCATTCTCTAAATGATGTTCTCTTGGCCACTAGATGGATTGAAAAAGCAGTCATTCAATGTAATGACCAGAAATTCATGGTAATTCATAATAAAGCTAATAAAATTGCTAAATAAGAGAAGACACCCTTAACATTTTCAAGTGTTTTCTCTTTTTCTAAAGAAAATAATGCTTCCCATTTTCTTCCTCATCTAATCAACTATCTAAACCTCATAAAAGTAGAGATCAATATACTAAGATACTCATGAGATACTCTTAACTCCTAAACAATATTTTTAGAAATAACCACCTTAAGAAGAAGTAGGTCTTTGATCAAGTGAAAGCACACTTCCATCATATCCAATTGATAGCTATGAATCCTTCTTAATAATAAGGAGATCCTAAGGTGCCTAAGTGATATAACTATCATAAATACTACTACTATCATGAGACTACTAGACATAATACATATAATTATAGGAATTTGAAATATGATGTGTAGGACCTCATTGATAAGGCTAAAATAGTGGTCAAAAGTGATCCATCCACTATGCATCTCGATAACTAACAACTAGAAGTATGTCATAACAACTTGGGAGTTGGAGGAACAATTTTAGCTTTCAAGCCTATATACAAAGCATATAAGTCTCCACCTAAAGAGCCTTATGTCATTCTCTAGTTTGACTATAGTCAATCTAGGTAGACATCACTACAATCTTAAAAGTCCTATGTGATTTCCTGATTTGACTATACCACACCATCTAAGCCTAAGCACTCATCATCACCTTCTTATTGTATTTATGCCACAAAATCTTATTAATCCACTCCTATTAAATGTTTACCATCATTAACTTCCCATCCTATTTCATCTCATAATAAACCTCAAAATACTATTCCATACATTACACCTCAAACATATTCTTTCCTTTCACCTCATGTGAAGATTTTGACTTATAGTCAACATATCAATGAGTTTCGCTCAACTAAGAAAAAGGAAGAGATAACTAATGTCTTGAAGCAACCTTATAAAACAACAAAGAAGGTTTCCTTTTAGCACTAATAAGAGGCTATATCTTCAAGTGACCTCTCATCTTCTTCTAATCCTATATAGCCTATTACAGTGATACTTGCTTCATAACCATTTTAGCCTACAGACAGTAATATTTTACAAAAAATGATCTCTATTGTCCATTCCAAAGGCACTAACTTATTCATGTGTGACCTTGTGGTAATCTCAAAAGAACACCATGCTATAATAAATGATGTTCTTAAGAGGATCATGATCTCAAGTGACATCTTTACTCAAATGGAAGCTATATCCTATTTTCTTCAACTTCCTCACTATGGATCAAATAATCTAAACTTTCATGATGAAAACATTGAGAGAAACTTAAAGACAAGGGATATCTATTAACTCCCATTCTATATTATCATCAAAATGTCTTCAAATTCTATTGGTGATAGTGCCAGATCAAATGTGATTACATAGGCTATTATAAAGCATCTCAACCTCTAAGATTAGATAGTGTTTAATGAAACTTTCATTAACCTCTTTTGTTTTAATAGTACGTGAGTAGAGGTTATAGGTTTCATTAGGATACCATTCATGGTAGGCAATGCTCTATATTTTGATGTTATCTTTATAGTGATATGTGAGTGTCCTAGTGTTAATGGTATATTGAAATATTCCTAACTAGTTGAACATAGAGATGTGTCTTTTCCATTACATCAGGAGATATACACACCTATTTGTAACTGTGAGATAGTTATCTCTACAAATAGCCAAACTCCTAGTATCTCTCTCCTAGGTCGAGAAGCACATTCCTATCAACTTAGTGGAAAACTAGCTAGAACCTATAGATAAGCTTATAGTTCCCTACTTTTCTAAGAACTCTAAGGTTATCTTTTATTTTGTAGACTTAGGAAACAAGTCTCTTTCTAACGTTAAATTCATTGACTTAGGCTTTGATGAACTAGATTATATCCTTGTATAAGAAGAAGGATTCTCCTTATCCTTCTCACTCAACTAATTGAAGGTTCATTATGAATACAATAACCTTAGATCCATAAACTTTAGTAGTCTCTTCTTTCTTATTTTCCATCTTTTATTTTCCATTAGGTGGTGGACATTTACTAGTGCATGTTAGAACTTTTCTTTTAGTTTTCTTTTGTTGTTTGCTATCATTAGGCAAATGGTGGTTAGTGAATTTTTCTTAACTCTTTTTTCTTTAATCATTTGTTATTAATGAGTAACGTTAAATTGACAAGTAGTTATAAGCTACAATGTTTCACATTAATTCTAGTTGCTACTACATAGAAAAATGGCTATGTCAAAATTAATGTGAATGTAGATTTTATTTCTTTTGAAAAATTCATCACAAAGATTAATGCATGTCATAACCTTTGACATGGTGTCAAATGATCATTTCAATCATACTTGACATTTATTATAAAATAGTCGCACCAAAAACAAATGACTTAGATCTAATCTTTTCCAGCTTCTTTCTTATCCTTTTTATTGATTTTCATTAGAATTGGCTCTTCTACTGTTGGCCATTAGCTACTCTTTTGAGGGTCTTCATATAAAAAATTAAGACCAAATGAGTTAGTTTTATTTTATTTTATTTCTTAGATTGAATAAAATAAAATGACTACTTAAAAGTATTAATGTTTATCTTGAGTCTTTTCATAAACTTTAAGGACTCGTTATTCTATCTCCTCCAAGCTTAGGTTGACTATGTCTAACTTGTCAAAAGCTAAACTTGGGATCTTTGATAGAATAGTAGCTCATTCTTCTTCATATTCCTTTAACTCTTCAAGGGATATATCATCATCTTTTCCTTGTATAGTAAGTTCCTCTTTAGGATCCCTTCGCTGTAAAGAAGCATTAACGATATATATTTTAGAGAGAAACTAATTATAGATAAGTCACACACAATTCATCACAATGTCTCTCTCACAAGACTATGACAATGCAACAACTAGTAAGGAAATTCATTGGGGAACCAATGAATTATATGATGATGAAGATGAAGTTTGGAGTACTCAATCTTATGCAGAGGTCTCCTATGTACATAAATGAAGACAACATCATCCCAACTCAAAAATTCATAACCTACCTAGTAACAGTGAACCCCTACTGGCCACTAAGAGCCTAATGCATATACAAGAGGCTATTCGAATATCCCGTAGGCATCGTAAGAAAAGCCATCTACCCAAGCTTGATTTAAAAAAAATTTCCAAATTTTTAAGAGGCTATGATTCAAACCTACAACATCATTTACAAGCCTTCCATGATGCCTGTGTTTAGAACAATATTGATAATGGGTGGCAAAAACTTAAGCTCTTTTCTACAACACTCGTTGGCCAAGAAAAAGTATGGTACAGGTCCTTAAGACCAAAATCAATTCGACGTTGGCTGACAATGGTAGAACTCTTCAATGAAAGATATCAAACCCATGCAAGAGTGTCAGCCTTGAGGAGACAAATCCAAGAGTGGAGACAAGTGCAACATGAAGCCTTGGACATGGCCTTAGAAATATATTACTCTTTATTAAACAAATGCCCAGGCCATGGGTTTTCCAAGGAAAGGCTAATGTACCACATCATGGATGGGCTCTACAATGAGACAAGGGAAACCCTAGGGATGTATGCCCAAGGTCAACTATACGAGCTACGAACCCACCAATTCCAAGAGCTTATTAAGTGGGTAGCAAAAGAAGAAGGAGAAATGGCTAAATGGCAAAATGTTGAAAGCGCTCAATGAGACCAAAATCTCAATTTAACAAAGGTCCATAACCAGGAAGAGGATAAATCAACTCACCTCAAGGAGGTGGAATCATCTTTGCCAATACTATAATCACTAGATGAAATTGAGGAAAATACCAACACTATTAGAGGTAGAACCAAGAAGTAGGATAGAACAACCTTAGAAAATCGAAAAGAAGGATTGAAGAGAATAAGAACTCAACTGCTAATCGTACATATTAATGTAATGTTTGCCTGTATGATCACAGCAAAGGTCAATGCCCAATCTTGTCACATTTACATAAGTATTGGGGAAGAATGTTACATCCAGATTTCATACAAAAATATTTTGTTCAATCATAGTGGCAAAAATCCCAATTGTGGGGGAGGCCACCCTCAAACTAGTCACACCCTTCATATCATCCAAACCTAAGTGCTTATCAAATTTAGCATCTTGTTTCCCCAATCAGGTCAACACCCGCTATCTCACCACATTATTATCATTCTCCTAAGTACTATCAACCCATGATCTCTCTAATAAAATCACCACCTCATGTGCCTTACACTTCTCCTCAAATTCAATATTCTCATCCTTTACCTCCTTCTACATCACCACCAATAGTACTAGAAGGTTTTGCACCACAGCATCAACCCACGAATGTTACTTGTGCTGCTACTATCAACCACAATGGGAATCCTCCACAACATCAAAGGCATCCCTTCTTTAGACATGACCATAGAAAGGGACAACACAGTTCCAAGACCACTACATCCTCTCACTCAGCACAAGTTCAACACTGTGGTGCATCTTTCTCCTCAAACCCAACATGTCATGTTACCTTATCAAGGCCACCAATCAATACTCCAACAACCATGTGGCCTAATGAATATAGCCACGTAGGGAACNATCAATACTCCAACAACCATGTGGCCTAATGAATATAGCCACGTAGGGAAGCATATCAATCCTTGCATACCATCTTACGGTCAAGGGTGCCATAGTGGGTCAAGTCCATATCAATTAAACTCATCTTCTAACTTGCCCCACTATGTTAACTTTAATACAATGTATGTACCCCAATTTGGGTACATTCCAACCACCACATCAAAAGACACCCAATGGTTTGGATATTACTAGGTCCTAATATTTTTAACATGCATAGATCCAAACCTTCCATTTATTAATTCTTTCCATGATCAAAAGTTTACTCATGGGGGATATCCTCCATTCTAACAAGTAGAATTAATAAATATTTTTCCTTTTCTTTAATTTTACAATTTTTTGTTTTCTAGTTTTTCATCTTTAAATTTATTATTTTATATTTTTATATTTTTATGAGAAATATCATCTATGAATAAATCACTCATGTGACTTGTTGGTTGAGGTATTGTTCTTTGCTATCAAGTCTCAAGTAACTAATTATTTGGACAGCGAGCCCATCACATCCACCCAACCATTCTATTAATAAGAGGTTCTACTCTGGGTATGATGATATTCTTCACATCATTAAAACTTAAAGTAACTTTCTACTCATTATACCCAAAGCAAAGAACGATGGACCAAGATAGAATGGCCAGGGTGTGACATCAAGGGGACTTATGGATTCTCTTTGGTGACATCTGTAGGAGTTACCATGCAACTTGGGTGTACTAAGATCCTTGTAGATCTAAAAAAATGGGAGTAAGAGTAATAAAGGCACTCACTTAAGAAAACCAATGCTATTCTAGGGGGTTCCACTAGAAAGACATGCACCCATGCTTGAAGGTAGGTGGCTTCTCTAGATTAAGCGTTCAAAAAAATGAGAAAAAGAAAAAAAAGAGCAAGAAGAGTGTGCCAAAGCAACCACACAAAAAGAAAAAATAAAAAATCAAGATCAAAGTGATGTAAAGCAATTCTGAATCACTCCTCCCTTGAACAAAATGCCAAGTGATTGTATGCCTTGTTGTCATGGTACTCTTATGGTTGTCCATCATGGGATGAAACAATGTAATGTCACTGATCATAGGAATGGACTTGGTCTTGATTTTGGAGCGACGACTTAATGACACATTAATCATAACCTACATTCAAGATTCATTGTGCCATGGATCAGTTACCTCATGACCCAATCTCTACAATCCCTTCTATGATTTGCCTCATCTTCCTATTCATGAATTTGTGACTCGTGTCTTGTATCACATAGAATTCATACCTCATTACGATGGTATCTACATGTGTGTCTTTGTGGGATTGGTGTGGATTACATTTCACCCTTCTAGTGCCTACAGACATTTTTAGGGTGGTTACATAAGGGCATCATAGGTAGGAACCTACTTTGGGGAGGACACATTTGTGTAACCTTTGTAATTTACACTCATTGTACATCATCATCGCATCATTTTATATCCTTCAAGTACTACATTGCCAATGTTATTCTTTCCTTTATCATTCTTCTAAGTTCAAATGTTCCTATGCACCATAACATGTCCTTTTTCCTCATTCTATTCATGAATTTCATTATCAAATTCTACCCCATTATACTTTTTGTGCCTTCTTTTCTATTCAATGTTACCTTGGACCTTTTCAATTAACCTCAAATCCTTTATTTTTGGCCTTGGAAATTTAGAAATTCATTAATTTTACTAAGTACCCAATTTTCAATAGGCCTTGATATTAGGTCCGACGCGATATCAGGTCCACACTATCGGGTATGTGATATCGCGTCCATAAAAACTATATATATGGACCCCCCCTGTGCACATCAACATCATTTTATACTATTCATGTGAGGGGAGTTGTTAAAATTTTCTTCCACAAACTTGCTAGCTTGCGCATGTATCGTTCAAACATCCATAACTTGCTTTTTAACGCCCCGATTCCCATTCCGATTGAGCCTATCTAAACCCAGAGTGTTCAGCTTACTCATGGGGGAAGGGTATGCTCCAAGTTGCATGTAATTTTTCCAAAATTTATCATCACCTGAAGGATACCATAAAGGGAAAATGACCATAGAAACTATTAAACACATTGCCAAATCAATTTTCTCTCTTCACTCATACCATGAGAATTTATTTTTGGAGCCACCTAATCAAATTGGGCCTAATATCAAAACTTTTAGGGGACATTTTCATAAAATTTCCGAACTCTGGATCACATGAAACAAAAGAAAATTCATTAAAGGAAAAAAGTAAGGGTATAAGTCACATTTTGTAAATAACCTTACTAATAGTCAACCTTGTGTGATTGTAGATGGTCCCTAAACATGGACAGCAAGGAGGACCCTCTCAAGGTACATCCAAATGACCAAGGAGAGGTAGAGGCCAAGTGTCTACTGAGGAATGTACAAAACAAAAGGCACAATCATTTAGCATCCATCAAGAGCCTCCTATTACTGTGCAATTGAGACAGGCTAAAATAGGAGCTGCTAAAGCACCTAAACAGGGACAACATCTCACGTTGTCCCTAGAATGTGTTTAGGAAATCCATGAAAGGTCCACATTAGTAGCCATGATCATGGAACTCAACTTTGGACCTTTCACTAAGTTCACTCCTAAAGCAATCAGAGACCAACTCAAAGGGTCCCCATTATGGCCTGTCTTCTCTAAAAGTGGTGCTTGGTGCTTGAGAGAGACATACTAATTTTTGCACAATAAAGAAGAAGGCACCATAGTTGATATTGGTGGTGTTTCTAAAGATTTCTCTACCAAAGCCATTTTAGAAGTGTTAAATCTTCTAAATATAGGGTCAAAAGTTTCTCACCTGCCCACTCACTATGAGGTTGATGCACGAAAAATTTTGTTAAAAAGGGTGTACAACAAGGAAGACAAGGGGTATGAAGAGTTAACCCTAGAGGAGAGGATCTATTTCAAGATTGGTACTCATCACATCTTCCCCACAAAAGGATTGAATAGAATCTCCACATATGCAGCTAATGGAAGTGCTATATTGATGGGCAAGGTTAATGCTAACCTACCCCATTTGTATCTCACAGAGATTCTGAGGTAGTTTGAGGAATGCAAGATAGGGAAGTTCACATTGCCCTTTCCCTATCTCATCAGGAAGCTATGTTGATGTGCTAGAATTCTGGGGTGCACCAATGACATCCCTAGAAGAGCCCAAAATGCTTCATTTGCTGAATTGCTAAAGCCACCAGCCCGAAGGAAAAGTGTTAGTGAGACACTAGAGCCACAACAAGAACAAACAGTGGGGGCCACTGTAACTCAAACTACAGGGCCTAGCTAACTTCCAAGCACAAGACCCAGTCAACAATAAGAAGTAGGGCCTAGCACATGCCAACAAGACCAACTGCTGCCACCACTGCAGGATTATCAACCATCGATGAACCATCTTAGGGCCATTGTTGAGACTATCAACTAGGGAAGTCATGATAACACTAATCTCTTCTAGGTCATCAATGATGTCGTATGACCCATAGTCTCCATTGATTGTAGACAGGGAAAGGTGTTAATCCAAACAGGAGGAGGGGGGTCACACTAGTCACAACAAATCTTAGGAAATGCCGCATCCTTTTAGGTGCAATTGGAAACTAGCAAAGGTGCCATAGTCATGGTCATGCAATATCAAGATGTAGTGGGAGCCATAGAAGTGGTCACAGACTATATCAAGGAATCATTCAATGTTCCTATTGTGCCACTGGCAAACTTTATGGAAGCACGTGATGCTCAAAGTTTGGCCGATCCCTTGATGACTCCTATGGAGCATGAGGATGTTCTTGATCGGTTGCTACAGATAGGAAAAGTGATGATGTCCTTGTTTAACATCCCACAAGATGTCACAGAAACTCAATCAAACCTCATCTCTACCAAAGGGAAGCTAGTCATGGCAGAGATCAGGGTTGAGCATGCAAAGGCAAAGTTGGAGAGACTCCAATAGAAGCTTGTCACCCTACTGGCTGCATAGCAAAACCCATCTTGATTTATCCCCATAGAGCAGCTACAGTCTTTTAGGATAGAGCAACTTACTAAATTATTGGCAGAAAATAAGAAAGTGGTGGAGGAAAAGGAGAAGGCCAATTAGGATGCTTCCAAGGCACAAGCATAGACATATGCACATGCCAAAGCACTTAAGGCCTTGTAAGAGGAAAATAAATAGCTTGTCGTAGATAATCTTCGGTTGATCACTATGAAAAAACAAAAGAAGGTTCTCAAAGAAAATTTTTAGCAATTGTGAGAACAATTAGTCATGGTCAACTAGGACATAAATCGCTTGGCTAGAGAAAATTGAACCCTTTCAATGGAGGAGGTGCATGCAATCCGTCAAACCACAATTGAAATAAGCACATGGCAAAATGAGGCAAGGTGACATGAAAAGCTGAAGCAACACTTTAGGGACCACGGAGGGATGTACAAGTAAGTAGTCGAAAAATAAATCCATATGACCAAGACCCATATCAACACTCTCAGTGCTCAAAACACTGACTAGCAGGCCATATTAGATACCTATGCATTTGTCCACCAAGCATAGCTCAAAAGCCAAGACCTACAAATACAAGATCTTATGGAGTAAATGGAATTGGCAAACCTACTATATGCCAACTTAGCCATGTTAATAGTGTGATTCCCATGAATAGAGCTACAGAAGCAAGTTGCAACCACCTATGCGAAGTATGAAATAGAATTTGCCGAGCATAAGTAGATGCTACAAAAATTAGAAGTGGAAAATTATAAATTAGAGGTGGTCAAGGCTAGCTACCAAGGACAAACGGATGTTGTAGTAGACTTGGCTCGACAACTTACGAATCACCAAGAATACAAGGACAAAGACAGAGCCTATGAAAAGGAACGATGGATATTTTTGGCTTGGTATGTCAAGTCCAACCAAATTTTCCCACAACTGCCATGTCCATGGAAGGTACCAACTCCATCAAACATTGGAGCATCATCATGGATAGCACAAGACTCCCAAACTAAAGAGGAAAAGCTCTAGGCACTCCTTTAGAGCCATCAACTTCCAAAACCTAGAGCACAAGACAAGGAGAAGAGACCCATGGAGGAACCACCACCACCAAGAACCACATGAGTTTCAATAAATTCTATAATTTTTTGTCTATGTCCCAATTTTGTCATATTCAATTCTCCACTATGGCATGAATAAATTTCTAGTTAGTCAATAATCACATACCTATCCACTGTGTAATCAATTAGGCTTGTTTTCATTTTGTTCAACTTGAGGACAAGCTTTCATTCAGTCATGGGGGTATCATGAACCATGATTTGTCAGGCTTAGATATCAGACCTACGATATTGAATCCACAATATCATGTATGCAATATCGTGTCCTAGCTAATGATATTGGATATGTGATATCGTGATTCCTGTGTAAGCCTATAAATACCACATTTGGGTGCATAGGGAAGTAGTAAGTTTTAGAGTAAGCACGTGTAGAAGTAGAGTATTTTTTGTTCATTTTTAGTTCCTCTCAACTCTTTCCCCAGTGCATGCCTGCAATGTGATGATTGTAATTGTATAGAACCTTTATTTGAGTGTGACATACTTGGACACACACATGACTAGCAATAAAGATCGAGGTTACTTCATCATTGCAGCATTCACTTAGTTTTAATTCCTTTAATTTTTATTGTTATTTATTATTTTCTTCATTAATATTTCTTTACCTTCCTTTATTATCCTTGTTATTAAACATGAAATGAGTACGACTTAATCACGAGCATTTAAGTGTGACTCCTTGGTAACCCAATAGCGTATCTAGGAGCGCTCAAGTAATATATGCTTGGTAAACCTAGAAGTAGTACATGAGGTCCAAGATGTGTATAGATGATTAAGGGCAGATGCTCATTGCACTTAGGCTAGCTTAGATTCTCTTCTCCGACTCCCTCTTAGCTTAAAACAAAGTTATTTTCCATTGCTTCTAGGAGTAGCACTGGTTTAGGCCCACATCATACACCTCACTCTGGACTAAACCGTACGTGACAAAGCAAATACTAGGCCAGGTGGGAAGACAGCGAACTGTGATCAATGTGTAACTATCTAAATACCACAACTAGCCCTTCTGCAAAGTTCGACCAGATCATGCATAAACACTTGTATTCATATGGTTGAGTGTAGGGGTACCTAGCCACTCATCAATAATGAAGAAGCAAAAGAAAATTAATTATAATTGAACCCAAAACCTTAAATTTTATTAGTTGTACTATTACCACCATGCTAACAAATTCAATTAAAAAGTTGTGTAACAAATTTTTTATTTTTGAAAAGTTAAAGAAGATGGGAGTAGGTTTAGATTACTTTGTTGCATGGTAACTAAATTTATATTTATATGTAATCTGCAAAACATATTATCAAATTAGAGCTTTAAAACTCAACATTGCCTACCAAAATTGAATCCATAACTTAGGGCTTTCAAATCAAGAGTCTTAACACAAGGCTAATACCTCATTGTTGAATATATTAGTATTATTTAATTTTTTATTTAATAACATTACATAACCTTATTTTTATTAATTTAAATTTATTATTAATAATTATGTATTAAAATGAATAATAAGTAGTTTAAGCCAACTCATAAGGTACTTTATCAATTGATTGTTAACATTTTGAATTATTAATTATTTTATTTTTAACGTATGATAATTTACTAATTGAATACTAATAAGATTTATGTTTGTGAACTTAGAAGTCATCTTGATGGTATTAACAATATGAATTTTCTTTAAAGCCAAGTGTTTAAAGTTTTGTTCATCTCAAGGTTTCTTGTAGAGATATTTTGTAAAGAATGATATGAAAATGCATAATACTAATGTCTTTGAGACTATGTTAGAATATATTCTTAATTTATGCATGTAATCATTAGTTTCTTATTTGGTACTTGTGAGGAGGTCGTTAACAAACAAACATGATGTTTCATAAGAGTTATGTTTGTTTATGTAAAATATAATTCATGAATTCCATCATTTCCATATCATGATATCAAGCACAACTTATGATCTAGGAAAGAAAGAACAATAGCAACCTTAAGATTAAAGAAAAATAAAAAGAGGAAATGGTGTAAACCAATTATAGTTACATGATAATGATTTGTAAACCATATTACAAGGAAGAAAGTAACTATTCATCTGTGAATCTTAACTTACAAGTTACAACAATAAGACTAGGAAGAAAGCAACCAAATATTAATTTACAAGTTACAGTAATAAGACTACTAGCTAAACACTATTCAAAAGAATACAAGGAATAACCGTAAAGGAAAAAAGGATAATGTAAGAAGAACGAAAAAAACCATGAAATAAATAAATATGTGAAGACATAAATTTTGATGAGTCCACAAGCAGTAGATTTGTAACAACCCCTATTGTAAGTTTAGGCTAGAAAGTTATTACTTAGAAAATTAAATTGCAACTTAATAAAATTGCTAGGATGCTAAGAAATTTAATAGGCAAATCAATGTGTATGCATATAACAAGCGTACAAGGGAAAAAATAAAAAAATTAATTAAATATAAAATTTCAATTCTAATAGCCCCTTACATACAAAGCCTAACTTGTTCCCTAAGTAATAACAATTTGATATACTAAATGCCAAAGCCAAGGATATAGAAGAATTAATGCATTAATATAGCAATGAAATCAAATACAAAATAAAATATTAAATATAGGCATTGGGTTTCTAGTGCTCCAAAAGATATTTGAATAGAAATTTCAAATAAATGTTGCAAATTCAAAAACTTTAGTTAAATAAAAACTATAGTAAGGCTTGCATAAAAAAAAGTACAAGTTCACACATACCAACCAAAGGTCATTACAAAATACAAAAGTACAAGTTGAATATTACCACTTAGAAATTACACTAAAATTCCAAATTAAATCAAACACTCATCTCTGAGTTGGAAGATTATGGGTTTGGTTCTTCCTTGCACTTTCATGTGCTTGTAGTAGAGTAGGCTTATGGTGGGATCCTTTTTATTTGTAGGTCACATCTACCCTATTGTGTGGGTAGGGGTTGTGCTACAAATCCCAAGTTAGTTTTTCTTAAAAAATGAAAATAAAAAGCACTAGAAATTCCTAAATTCTATTCTAAGAATATGATTCTCCAACTATTCCTTATCAAAAACATTTTTTTCACTTGAGAGGTAAAACCAAAGAGGATAGTGAGCCCATATGACGAAGTATGAAAAATAAATTACAAATGCTCCTTCAAGGGTTTTGGAACCAATCCTTAGATAGTTGAACATCAATGCATAGGGGTTGGTACATTTAAAAGAGTTAGTTCTCAACAAACATGCTACCAAAACATCACCAAATAACCAAATGAATAATATCGTATGGTAGAAAACATCCAAATTGAATTTCCATTGCCATCCAACCCAGAAATTTGTGAAAGCTAGCACCAAACTCTTAGTATGAAAATATCAAAGTTGAGGTATTTACCCATTATGGATAATAATATTTTCTAAATCGAAATTAAAACTAAATAAAATATGTTTGAATGACTTATTTATTGTTTCATTTCTTACATCTAGTAGGAAGGATATCCAAAACACTTCTTTAATTTTTATTGTTCATTAGAGTCAAAGTAGCCCTCCATGTAACCATGGTTAAAGGCCAATGAGATATGGACCTTACTATTACATATAGTAGAGGATTACAAAATGCTTTAGGATTCCTTTAAAATCAACTAGCCAAACATTCCGTGCTAACTTCAATAAATCAAAAAAATACTCCCCATGAAAATAAGATTTCTCACATGTAAGAGCCACCTAATAAAAATAGAAAATGTTAATACCATTTACATAGACAAATCAATACCCAAGTGAAGCACCCCAAGGAAAATTCAAGTTATAGCTTGTAACCAAAATTCATTGTAATTTGGTGCAAAAATAATGGCATATAATTGCCTCAATTTTTCAAAAATCTAGCATTGTGAACTTGTATTACTAGGATTTAAGGTAGTGTCTTTAATGTAAAATATGAAATTTGCAGTTCATACACTATAGATCTTATACATCCCAGCTTATGAAGTTTAAAAAATGCTTCCACCTGTTGGAGTCCCAGCACAACTATGGCCCAGCCACCATATTATCATCTTGTAGCCCTCACCATTGCTAGGGCTTAAAAGTGCTTTCAGCATCCTAGCCCCCTACCATCTTACTAGATTTCCAAGCTCTTATCCTTGGTGTGAAGTCTTGAGCACCTAAATCACCATAATTCTCAATCACTTTGCTAGCCTTCTTAGGGTGCTTGTTTCTAGTGTGGCTACTAGAGCTTTTATAGCTTTCTAGCTCCAACACCCACACTAGCCTTCTTGCTTTGGAACTACAAGCTCTGGCAACTAGCTGAGCACTCATGGCACTTGCAGTGCCCTTGCAACCAACATTTTAATCTTATCTCATGTTGTGTGGTTGTTTTCTTATCTTTTTTGTGTTATGTTTGTAGGATGAAGCCCCGGAGGTGGTCATTCAAAGACATGTTTCATTGTAGTGGTAAGTCACCACATTACTTCAATGTGCCCGGTTGGACTCACTAAGCCACCCAAGAGTGCACATCCCTATTACCTTGTCATACCCTACTTGCATTTACCCCTTTACCTTACATTTCCTAGCCTTCCTTGCAAGCTTTTTTGATGCACATGGCACCCTTCTTTCAGTTGACCACAGAACCCATGATGGATGTACAATAGTAGCAAAATTTTCTAAGTGTTGATAGTAGTTGAAAAACTTTTTCTAGGTATTGTGCTATACTCCCATTCTTCCTACTACGCTCTAGAGCATAGCCAGTGTAGCATTCACTTTAGTGGCCATTTTTCTAAGTGTTAAGCTAGAAGCCATCAATCTAGTTAAACATTGAAGAAGCATCTTGGTAGATTTTCTAACTCCTAAAGTTATTCCTCCTATTACACTCCAGAGTGTAGCCAACATAGCCTAGATAAAGGTTACAAGTTTTGCCAATTTTTTATTCCTCCTATTACACTCCTAAGATATGCTCTCACTTTTCCTACTACACTCCAAAGTGTATAGCCAATGTAGCTAGCATTGTACTTTAATTTTTGCAAAATTTTCCTAATTGTTGGGCTACACTCCATAGTGTAGCTAGCATAGAAAACCAAGACAATCTCCAAATGCTTCTAGAGCTTAGAATTGGCTTCCATCTTAGCTTCAACACTCCTCTGGCAAGTAAGATTAGCAACTTGCATCTCTTTTGCACCCTCCACTTGTCCCAAAATGGTACCTATGCTCAACCGCATTCAAAAGAGGGGAGAGTGTAGTCCTAGATTGTAGCCTCCAAATTGCATTGTTTTGCACTATTTGTAAGTACATTACATTCTTTTCAACTCTGGCGCATGTAGTCTTGGTAATGTAGTCATAGTCCATCAGTCTCTTAGGGTCCATTAAAGCACACTAAAGCATAGCATCAATTGCTCTAGTGGGAGCGTAGCTAGGGTCTAGCATAGCCTCAGCTGCCCCTTTTTCCATGTGGTTCCCAATCCACACTCTATGTAAACCCTAACCCTATAAATACCCCTACGTTTCAAATTTTATGGGTTGGCATTTTGAAGCATTTGGTTGACATTTTCATTCATCATTTTTCATCTTAGCATTGGCACTCTTGTGCTTGAATACCCTTAGCATCTTAGTAAAACTTTGGGACACCTTTGCACATCGTAGCGCACTACAGTGTAGCCTATAGGACACCACGAAGACCAACCCAATAGGCACAAATTTCATAGTGAACATTAGCTTCCACAACCTAGACACCCCAAAGATTGTGACTACACTAGCTACTGCACCTCTCTGTATGCTACATACCTCCTTACTTCTCTTTTATAATTTCTACACTCCCCCCACTTAGGGTAGTGCCATTCTTCCTCTCTCAAACTCCTTTGCATTTTCAAGAATTTTCTTTGATATTTAGCATGGCACTTACATTTTTTCACTATTTTTCACACATTTACATGCTTGCACCATCATTTTCACACTAGAAAACCCTACTATGCTTAGGCTTAATCAGCCCCAGTAACATTGAAAACACCATGTGAACTCCCAACACTTGTTCATTGAAACACCCTATAAGTCCTAATTTAATTAACAAGACCATCCCAAGTGCTCTACCTCTATTTTTTCCCTCTAGTAATGGCCCTTTGAATGGACATAGGGTTAGGGCTATACTATGGCCATGGATCCCTCAGTGTGATCGTTACAACCACTGACGTTTTCAGTCACTACAGGTAAGGACCACAAAAATGCAAATCCAAAAATAGGACTGGGAAATGAGGGTTTTAAAAAAAATATTAAAAAATTGGTAATGAAACATAAAAATTTTCAAAAAATAAAGAAAAATAAAATCAAGGATGGAAATAAATATTTTAAGTAGAAACATTCAACAAGTTCTAAAATAGGGTCGGGAAATGAAATAGGCATAAGAAAAATGGCAAGAAAAATTGATATGGAAAAACAAAAGGTTGGAGAATGGCTGGAAAGGGCCCTCCTTCTAGGTCCAAAAAGGTGTTGATGTATAAAATTTAGATGCATCAATACCAAGAAATAAAACTCATTTTAGGAGACTATTACCTAGGGCACCTCCCGTATGGATATGGAAATCCCAAAATAGTCTTAGCTATAGAGGGCTACGTGGCCTTTTGAAAATAGTAAAATAAAAAAGGAAATTTAATTGGAATGCATTATAATTTTAAATAAGTGATTATTTAAAATAGTAGGGAACTATAAAAATTACATTTTTCCCTAGTCCCGCTGCTACCATCGTTTGGGCCACCAAAAGAGGGAGAAAGAAGAAGCTAGATCCATCACCACTAAGAGAGATTGCTGGCTGGCATTGTCTACTACTAGTAAATGAAGAGAGATAAAAATAAAGTAGGAAAGCTACTAAAAAGAAAAAACTACCTAGTCAAGGACTAACATAGTGAGTCACTTGTTGTATGCTACCACACACACTTGCAGCCATTGTCCAAATGCCATCCAAAAAGAAAAAAAGGAGAGAGAGTGTGTGCTACCTACATTGTTGAACACCATTACACTATTGAACACCATTTCCTATCCATTATGGGGCACTGTGCTAACTACCGCATCCGTCCAAGGCCACTAGAAGAGAAAACCAAACCACATGTATCCCACACATCCCACACCTACTGTCTCTGTAGCCACTGCAGGAGGGAAAGGAGGCTACATGTTTTGTTTGCCACCCATAGTCATCCATGCTGTGTGTAGTAGTTTTGAAGCTATCTTTTGCATGCCTTCTAGTGTTGTGCAAAAGAAAGAGCCCACCACCTACTTCCTACGCATTCCCTACACACATGTCATCGTCAACTACATACTTGTAACTACTGGTGGTCATAGGAACTCTACGTCACCATTGCTATCCACACCTGCACTTGTGGCTGATGAGGAAGAGCCTCTAATGCTCACTACACAAAAAAATAAGATAAAGATAAAGACAAAAGGGAGACACTATGTCAGTTGGGTTCCTAGCTGCACTAGGATCTAATCCCCCAGTTCTAATGATATTTGGAACCCTCTGAGACTAATCACCCATCATGTGGCACCATCCATATGAACCACACACAATGTTGCCTAGGGAAACCACTGCCATAATCAACGATCAACGTAATTACTACCACCATTACTCCTGTTGCACGTAACTCCCACCACATTATGCCAATGTAACACCCCATGTTCCACCATCCCACATTCCTAGCTTCAAAAATTTCTTCATTCAATTTCTTGTACCAAAAGCTTTTGAAATTTTCTCATTAATGGAAAAAAATAATCACTCAGAAATGGAGGATTCTAATTTCTAACAAATTGAAGCTAAAGAATTTTGAATTCTAAGAAAAATGATGTTTGCATAGAATGAGTATATATATATATATATTAAATATTAAACCTAAAACCTGATAATACAAAAGATTATATCTTTTGTAATTGTATTTTTTGTTTTCATTCATATTCATAAAAGGTTAGTGATACCTAGCAGCAAGCAAAACTTGGGTGAAAATCCAAAGAAATAACACACCATTTAAAGCATGAAATTTTTGAACAAATATTTTATCGTATTTAAATCACAACATGAAGTTTCAAAACCAGTAACACATTAAGGTAGTCGAATATAATAACTTTAGCACTAGAACACCATTGAAATAATTTTACAATTGAAACATAAAATGGAGTGTACTTAGGATATACCACAAATAGCACATAAATTCACACATTAATTTGTAGAGGATAATTTACTTGGAAATATTTTATAAAATTCAGTAAAAGGAAGGATAAATAATTTTCTTGATCCATGAAGAAAGAGGAAGTTATTTCATGGAAATAATTTCATGCTCGAGGCAATCAAGGAAAGGCATTTTACCTACCTAATTCTATGCGTAAAATTACACAAATCTCGAGATATAGCCATCAGAGCTTGAGCAATGTTAAAAAAATGAAAAATAAAAAAAATGTGCCCTAGCTATCTCATGTCTTCTTTTCCTTTTCTTGTTCTGTCTTTTTCTATTTTGTTTTTTCTTTATTTTTATTTTTATTTTTATTTGAGAATTTCAATTTTCTATTTTAAGAAAATGATAAACATAAATTTTAATATTTTTGATGAATAAATGCCTATTGGTAAAGATAATAGACTAATAGGACTTTTTAATTTTCATGGTATTCCAACATATTAAAATATGGCCCCGTGCCTAGCATGGGTGAGGTTGATGTCAACACTTATCATTAGTTCTGTTACATTATTATGTTATATATGTTATGGATCAATTCACTAAATTATCTACCTTTCTAAAAGTAATTAATTGGGACCAATTTGAACTTTGGAAAATTGCAAATGATCATGTCCAAGAGCAACTTACTATATTACCTTACAATTTAGCAGCATTGCAAAGAGCCAAATATATCTATTCTATATGTGATATATGATATACCTAATTATTGCATTGTTTTTTAGGCTTTTTTGACAACTTGGGCTACTACATGCAATGATGCTACCTCGCCTAAGGTGCTGATGGTCCTTGCTGGCAAGTCCTACCTTGTATCGCCAATTACATTTACTAGCCCTTGCAATGGCAAATTATACTTTCAAGTACTTGGAAAATCATATTTTTAAATAGCATAATTAGATATTATTTAGGTTACAATATTTTTGATTTTATAAATTATTTTTTGATCATGATTTCACTTTTCTTGGTCTACTAAATTTATGCACATACACTTAATTTTCTTTTGTCAACAAATTGATGGGATGGTGATAGCACCTTCAAAATAAGTGCTTACAAAGGTCAATGAAAGAAATTTTGGATTTTTTTGGAGCATCTCTAGGATTTTGTGTTGTAGGACAATGGTAACATCAATGGAAATGGTCATCAATGGTAGGCATGCAACATAGGGGTACTACTAGTATCATAAAACCCATCATGAATTCACTTTGATTGAGAATCCCCTATGGTCTATTTTGTTTTTTCCATCTCACAAGGCCCTTTTCTTTATTTCTTTCTTTTTTATTACTTGTGCAAGAATGTGCATCAGCCTTGACTACAAGAAATTAAAGCCAATCTTCTTTTGCATCTTAACAGATTTAAGGGTAAAATTGATGTACTTTATGTTGGCAACCGTTTGGGACGCGACTGCCAATGAGTGTCCTCAAACAAGATTTAGGTGCTTGCTAGTCTCTAGCAACACCAAGGCCCAAATACCTCCAAATAGACTCGGTAGTTAATGTGAGTATGTGTATGTGCTATTGTGAAAAATGAAACGATTGGGTTGTGTGTAAAACTATAAATGACTTATCTTAAAGAGATTTAGCCAACTTTGCAAAGTACTGTGAGTTGTTGAGAGTTCCTATTTTGTTCAATTGTCTAGTCTATGCGATCCTTATAATACCTACTTGTAACAAATAAAGTTTTGCAAAAAAATATAAGCACAACTCTACAAATCTACTTCTAATTTTCCCCAGAGAAAGAGATAGTTCCACAAGAAAACTAGAAATAGAGTGAGATTCAATGGAAATAGAAAGAAGAGAAAAAGAAAGTAGATTTGTGTAAAGATCTCAAATGTTTAAACAAGGTAAAATGATAGGAGTAAACACTTTGTAATAAAGCTATCCCAAATTCAATAACTACAAATTCTTCAAACTTCCAAGGCTCAAATAAGCAATTACTTCAAGAAAATCTTACTATGCTACCCAAAAAAAATTGCTACGTAAACTATCACGTACCAAACTCTATTTTGGCTAGATAATGGATGTCAACAATTTCATTCAATAGAACCTTCAAAAGAATTGACAACTTATGATTGAAATACTACGGAGATTCACTTTAAAGATAAAAGAAGCTATTCTAGTCCTATCAAAATACCAAAGATTTTCTGAACCCTCTTGATAATTGAATTGTTCAATGACTTGACTACATGTAGAGGCTCTCTTACAACAATCTCAACAGTGGTTCTTATACATTGCACAATTAATAAAATTCACTACTAAAATGCTTATAAGGCTTTCAAACACAAGCTCATCTATGGCGAAATTTTAATAGAAATTTTCTATCATGCAACAAGAACAATAAGAGCAATCTAAAAATCCCAAAATTACTTACCAAGCATGATACTATCTAAACCACTAGCTAAACAATTTAAATAGAATAAAAAATAAGCATAACTCACAAGACTATGACAAAGAGGCTGAAATTTTGTCTTTAAAAAGTCATCTTACAAGTAATCTTTCACAATGTCTTCTTTACAAATGCTCTTCCCCCCAGCCATCGAAACCTAAAGTGAGACCCCCCTCCCCGACCCTTTCCTTCCTACCCTTGAAGCCCTTTTATAGTAACCTCAAGGTAGTTACAATCATCATGAGAAGGTGAGGTAAGTTACAA